>APFE030550355.1:0-23013 GCA_000404065.3 Pinus taeda
GATTTTTCTGACTAAAAATCATCTTTTCTGTCGTAGTCCTCAGAGAGATCTTTCCAACGGGCTATCATGCACGTCAAACGGAGATAAAGAGACCAATTCGCGACCCCGGGAAGTTGATGTACAAACTTACCCAAAAACGGGGCCCACAATTTGGCGTTTCATCTTCCAGGGTTAGGTTTTGGAATGTGAAGGGTTTTTCCATTGTTTCTCAACAATAAATAGGCCTTCGAGCCTCATTGTAACACAGTTCAGAGGCATGTAGCTACACATATCTTCTCAGAGATAAGCTGCGATCGCCCTAGCTGGTTTATTTCCATTTCTGGTTGTAAGCATATTTCAATATTTTCCATTAATGAAATGAAGTATTATTTCTGCTGCATCTTTGTGTATATGGTTATCTCTGCAATTTTTTGCGTTCCTGTTTAAGTCTGGATCAATTTGATATTTATTACTCCATTGGCAAGGTCTTGAAGATGAAGAACAATACTATTTGAATTGAGCTTGACATCAGGCGCGGAACTGGTATGTTCACCATGAGAATGAGGTAGTAAAATGTAGCAATTGTTACAAATTCCATGAAATAATGAGCCCTTCAATGGCTTCCTGATTTCCAAAGGGGTTGTCCCTGTGTATATCACTATTTCTTAGACTGCCATAAATATCAAATTTGTAGGAATGACAAGTGGTGGGAAATAGTTCTAATGATAATTTATAATTTCTTAAATCAAGCAAGGTAATTTAGTTTCTAATTACTTTTTAATTGTAATTGAAAAGAATCCTTCTGTAACAAAACGACGATTGAGGGTATGTTTTAAAGGGCCAACCTCATAGAGCCTGAAATCGTTACTAGTTCTTCAACGGTTTGGTCATAGGCATGCTTTCATAGTCGAGATACTCATGTTGGTCGAGCTACACTCAAGTTCCCCTTGTTGGGTTACCCTGGGGCAAACTCATTTGTTGATTAGCACCTTTTAGTTTTTATTGGTTTAAACTTTATCAAAATTAAATTTGAGGGAAAAGAAGAGGAACAAATAGGTTGCAGGGCTTCCAAGAAATGGTGCTCTATGTGATTATTTATTTTGTTTTTTCTTTTTAAAATTGTTCATTGTATCTCACTAACTAGCTAGATTATTGGTGACCTAGTGATAACCAATGAAGTAATTGATAAACCTTATAGTGGATTGGGATTGGACCTAAATGAAGAGCGAGTTACTAAGTGACAATGTTGTTAGCAGTACAACCCATTGCAATGTTCTCCTCACATACACTAATCTCCTCATACAATAATCTCTAAAGTGTAATTTCTTCCCTCTAAAAGAGAAGAGTTGAGATAGGTGGGCTACATGCACTCCTCACATGGCTACCCATAATTGTTTTTTAGTTATTTTATTTATTGTTTTCTTTTTTAATAAAGGTTTTATTTGTAATTTCAATTATTATTAGTGTGGCCATATATACTTTAATTGAATAAATAAATAAATAACAATAATATTTTAAAAAATAACTAATTATAAAAGAAAAACATGTGCAACCTCTAAGTGAACAAGAGACGCATACACGCATTCCACAGTCCACATGTTTACTTCATCATTTGTTTAGATAGGGAGAGGAAACTTTAACAAGAGCCCCTCAACGCTAGCTCTAGTATCTCATTTGTTCAACTAGGTTTATGATATGTCTATATATGAGTGAACCCAACCCCTAGTTCCATGACTGGCCTTTGTTTTCATGCTCCTACACTTATGCCTACATAGAAAACCAATGGTTCAACTCCAGGGAGTGACATGGTTTTATTTTACAGCTAGGTTAGTTTGTAGGTTTTTGGGTGTGGTCTCTTCTTTGATAGATTAGTTTACATGGTTAATAGGCTTGAGGTACAGTCAATAGCAAAACCCAATGAAATTTCATTTTGTCCCTTTCAATTGCAGGCAGTGGTTACAAAGACACCTTCTATCCACCTACCGGTCATGCCTGTGTGATTTTCAAGGAAGATTTGAACAAATACATGGATTACAAGCCGATCTATTGTTGCCTAGAGGATGAAGTATTGGCTCAAAGATGGTAAGCTTCATCCTCCTCAGCATTGTTATCCTGCAATGCCTTCGAAGCATAAGGATTAGTTTCTATTTCTTGCGAGCATGTGGAAGACCCTGCTTGATTCTAACATCATTTAGACTACATATTCTTGCAAGAATTACTTGTGCCTCATCCAGAGGAAAAATTTAATGGTCCTCGATGATTGTAACGACTATTTTAATCTTGAGGAATGAGAGAAAACCAGGTTATTAAATGGCTATGTATTTGATATTTATTACTCCATTGGCAAGGTCTTGAAGATGAAGAACAATATTATTTGAATTGAGCTTGACATCAGACGTGGAACTAGAATGTTCACCATGAGAATGAGGGAGTGAAATGTAGCCATTATTACAAATTCCATGAAATAATGAGCCCTTCATTGGCTTTCTTATTTCCAAAGGGGTTGTCCCCGTGGATATCGTGGATATCACTATTTCTTATACATTGCCATAAATATCAAATTTGTAGGAATGACAAGTGGTGGGAAATAGTTTTAATGATAATTTATAATTTCTTAAATCAAGCAAGGTTATGTAGTTTCTAATTAATTTTTAATTGTAATTGTAATACATACACGTAATCAAAGATATTAAAAGGGATGTAATTACAGATATTAAAACAGACTTGAATGGACTACAAATTTCACGTATGAGTGCCACTTGTCTCAATTTTTTCCCTCAAGGTGTCACCTCCTTTTGTTCTAGTTTTTCTCCTTTGTTCATTACGAGCTTAGAACTACAAAAATATTTTGAAAGCACCTTTTTAATAAACCTAAACATCCTATGGGCTACGGATATGAGGTATCATTAGTTGTGGCAAGGTCTAAGAAATAATCGGTTGACTCTCCTAAGGTTGTAGTATGGGAACATTGTGGGTTCCCGCAAGGGAGACAAGGGTCCTCTTACAATTAAATTTGGAGCTTTCTAGGATTGTCTTATGAAGGATGTTTCTAGAAACCTTTCAGATTTCGTCTTTACTGCAAATGTGTTGGACATTATGTAAGGAACAAAAATAATCAAAATCAGATCAACTTTTTGTGTATATGTTCATGCATGTCTATTTTGTAATGCTACTTGAACGTGTTAATAATAATAATAATCTTGACTAGAAAAACTTATTTCTCTCATTACATTTAGTTATTTCAATGTGATATCTCTCTCATTACATTTAGTTATTTCAATGTGATATCTCAAATTTTATTTACAGGGTCTATTTTGTATTTTGTTATTTATGCAGTGAATAAATTATGAATCTAGCACTAAGACTCTCTAGAATATTGCTAGGTAAATGAGTCTCAAAAGTACTAGTTTGATGCTTTTTCATTCCAGTTTGCATTATTTTCATGTTTCTATAAGAAGTTTGCTCAAATCATGTGCAAGAGGAGTGGTAAATGTTTTCAACATGAAGGTTCACTTTATTTATGGTAATATTCACTATCACGCTCTTGACTTTGTTTTCATTATTTCGTTATTTTGAATATACAGTACCATCAATATTCCTACAGTAATAAAATAGAGAATGTTCTAACATATCCCAATTATCTTTGTTTGACTTGGCCTCCAAAATTTTGGCCTGCATCCAAATTTCAGAGCCTACTTCTACTTTGCATGTTGTCGTCGCAAGCATTAAGACTTATTGCATGTGTTTTTTGTCAGTGTCCTTATCCCATTTGCAAGAAAATCAAAGTGTTTTCTTTTAACATATGGAGTGTTGCACAATGCACGAATGCTAGTTTTGGTGGTTTCAAGGGGTAACCTTTGTGTAAATGAGTTGGTCTTATAATGTAAACATGTATTGCACTCATTCCCAAAGTTTCAAGCACTGTCGCACAAGGGTTGTCACGGTCATCGCAAAGTGTATCTTTGATGTCGCACTTGGTGAAGATCATCGCAAAGTTGTCACATTGAGGAAAGGATGTTGTTCATGTGTTTTGAGTGTTCCATGTTGTTTCATCAAGTGATCTAATTTTTTGATCATGTTCAAAGTCATGCTTTTTCCTATCTTCCTTTCACTGATCCGACGTTTAGTCAAATTGGGAAAACTCCTTGACTAGGCCACTTAACCTCTTTCAGCCTTCCTGAATTATGCATTGTGTAGTCTCAACCCTCAAGCAGCAACCTTGTCTCTTGGCACTATGCAATGCGTAGTCTCTGCCTCCCAGAACTGCACACTGCGCAATCTTAGTGCTCAAGCCCAAACCTTGAGCTCCAAAACTAAGCAAGGTTCTCCTCTAGTTGGTCCTGAACTGTGCATTGCATAGTCTCGGTCCTCAAGCCTCAACCTTGAGCTCCTGGGTTGCACAATTGTGAAATCACCTAGCCTCCCTATCCTTCTAGCACTATGCAGTAGAAAAACTCAGTGCTCAAGCCCTCAACATGGTTCCTTTAATCCCTTAACTATGTCATCCTCAAGCCCTGTCCATCCTGAACTACACATTGCGCAGTCTCAAGGATTAGTCCTGACCCTTGACTACCTAAGTTGGGTAATTACGTAGTCCCTAAGTCTCTCCCTCATCCTACCACCCAGTTCTAGCTTAGTCAGTGGATCATCATGGAACATATTAGTATAGGGGTTTATCGATCTGATGTCATCTTTTCATAATGAATTATAGATGTAGGCACTCTATCATGTTATGACAAGATTATGAAGAAGGATATGGAGAAGGAGACCATGCTAGAAGACACCTTTGTAGCTACAAATACAAGTTGATCAATTAGGAGGAAGCAAAGGGACGTTCATTTGTGACAACAACTCAATATCTAAAAACACTGAACACTCCTCATCTTTAGCCATATGGAGGTGGAAGAAGAGATCATGTTCTATCTTCAAGGAGACACAAAGCAAGAAGCAACAAAGAATGGCTTGACATTTCCATGTCATCATTGTCATGTCATGATTCATTAAGTGCCACATCATTTTGTGGATTATGAAAATTCTTATTTGAAATGTATTGTAAAGTGGAAGTCCAAAGGAAATGTACAGAATGTAAAGATTCGTGTAAGAGTTGAAAAGGGATAGGGTATTCAAATAGTAATGAGGATAGTCCAAGAGTCACAAGGGAGGTGAAGGATCACCCCATTTGTTATATATACACCATCATTGTAAAAGCAAAACACTTTTCACCTTGGCTTCTCCCATATGGCATCAGAGAGACAAAGTTAGTTCTTTTGGGGAGCAAGTAGTGGCTCCAATGCTCCACTATTGGAGTTATTGGTGTTTATTGTATTCATGTGTCTTGGTACTTTTACTTAATATTTGAAACTTGATGGCCAACATGTTCTTCATGCATGGATTATGAATATTTGTAAGATTGTTCTGTAAATGTTTACGGTTCATGTTTTTTTTCACATGTACTAAAGTATTTGAACTATTTCATTTATCTTAGTGTTTATCATATTGAGAATGTGTTGTAATGGTTATAGCGATCGTCACATCTTCATGGACTATTCCTCTAAATGTTAGACAAACCTTTCCTGTTTATGTGTGTCTCTGCTAGGGTGGTACTATTACCTCTTTCTTAGAGTCTCACTTTATTTTCCCTCCGCAATATCAGACCCTTGACTCACCTACAACCGAAAATTCACCAGGCACACCTACTTGCTTTTCAAAGGCACATATGTGATTCTCTCTCTTCTTGATAGCTAAATCAAAGGAAAATATTTAAGTAAACGAAAACCGAGCCATATTCTGGATGGAGCTCCTACACCAAATGGTGTGATGTCTAATTGGGACCTTATATTTTGGAGACCCCTTTGAATGTTGGAAAGTCTAGCACTGTCAACATTTCTAGCACTAGAAGGAGGGATGCCATATTTTTATGGCTGACAACTCCACTCACCCACATCATACTTCCTCTAGAAAAGGAAACAACATTCCCAACACCTCTTGTCTTATATTCATAAAGCAGGTGGAGCTTCTCATCCCAACCTTGAACAAGTTGTGAAGTTTCTTATGAGCACATCTAGGAAATTTGGTGTATAACCCATCACTTTGCAAAGGCCATTGGATTAAGTCATAGAGCACATAATCTTCCTTATTTTTTGAAGAAGAAAGAAACAACTCCTACTGGGACAGTGGTTTCTACAGTGGAAATTTTTGTTTTTTTCTACTTTGAAGAGTTAACAGAATCTGCAGACAACACAGAAAAACTAGAGCAACCTCCATCTTATAACAGGGGGGATGGGGACAACATTGTGCTCTCATATGACACTTTCCATGGGTTAGGTGGTCACGGAGAAGATTCCTCATATTCTAAAGAAGAGGAGGAGTATAGAGACGAGAACATGGTAGGCCAAGGTCTAGATTGGATGACTTAAGGCCCACTTTCCCTTTTGGGTATTTTATACAAGATGCCAAAACACCAAGAAAATTTGTTAATGAAATATGACCCTAACAAGGCAATCAAATCGAAAGACCATTTGGATAACTTCTACCTACACCTGCAGGCGCTCGAGGTACATTATGATGATGTTGCATGTAGACTCTTTCATTGTACCTTAGATGGTAGAGTGGATGATTTCTATCACAATCTTCCCAAAAACTCAATTCAAAATTGGAGGGGTATAAAAAGTTGTTCCTTGAAAAGTTCATTGATGACAAAACCCCAACCATGTTATTAAAGGAGTTATGGAATCTGAAGATGGGGGAAAAAGAAAAGGTCAAGGATTTAATCATAGGTGCAATCGGGTATTGAACTAATTTCCTCTAGATATAACACCTCATGCTTCCATCATGATCGATTACTACACTTTTGCCTTGCCGACAAGCATTTCACAGTTTGTAAAGAGAGTTGTGAAAGAAACTTTCACACAAAATTTCGAAGAAGCCATCACGTTTGAAAAGCAATTGTGCATAAATGGAATCATCGTCGACAATGAGTCATCTAGATACTCCAAGGAGACTGGAAAAAGGTCTTAGTCCCCTTCAAACAAGGCCAAGGATAAAGAAACTATTGATTTGGAAAGCTTGACCAAGACCATCAAGTCTTTGTCCATTGAGTTGGAAGAGTTAAAACAAAGGACAAGTGAGAGCACTGTTAGTAGCAATCCCCTAAATTCCAACTTCCTCAGAAGGACTAACAATAACAACAACAACAATAGCCAGTCGGTTAAGTTTGCAAAGAGCTTAAATGTTGTGTTGAATGTTGAAAGCATGGGCATGGGCCAATATTGTTCTTTTCATCAAGAATATCATTTAGAAAATAAATTCCCACAGTGGAATCATATCATGAACTCTCTAGCTATGGACATCATTGACACAATACTGTAGAAAATCTTGTAGATTCGCAAGCTAATGCAATTTACTAAAGCAAGAGACAAGAATCTACTTCTACTCTTTACAACAGAAGCCCATAAACATCGAGAAAACAATAATCAATAAAGGAAGATAATCAAAGGCACATAACACAATAAATATCTGGGGAAATCCAAATCTCAAAACCCCACTATATTTTTTGTATTAATATGGAAAATAAAGATGAAATTACAATGCTTGTTCTCTCTAGAACAATCCCAACACTCAGCAAATTCAATCTCCAACTCATAAGCAAGCTCAAAGCCAAATCTTAGCATCTTCACAATCTCTCCAAGTCTCTATTCCAATGTATAATTCCTATGAAGGATGGCTTGTATTTAAAGGGAAATAAAGCCTCTAAAAATAGCACAATCCCTCAAGGATCAGTTCCTGAATGCATGCACTATCAGTGCAACTCAAAAAAATCTAAAACAAATAGTACATTGTCCCTGCACTCTAGTTCAGCTGGGTCTTTCTCAGAATCGACATGCATGAGTTTCTGATGAGTAAATATTCGATTAACTAGAGTAGCACTAGAGGAGTTCATTAATGTCACCACTAATTGTTAACTCACTATTAATTCTCTCAATTAGTTTGGGAACTAATTTAACTGAACTCACTCAAGAAACTGAGTCTTCTATTTTACAACTCATAATTAACTCACACTGGACTCCTACAAAGTAGGGAGAAAATACACATGACTTCCAAAATACTTCCAACTCTAATTTCCTAAGTTAAGTAAGTTTAATAAACTTAATTTAACTATTTTAAGTTGCTATGAGAATATAATTTGAATTTAATTCACAGTTTAATTCAAGGACAAATTAAAATGGAATTTCTTATTACCATTTCTCAATACTCCCTCTCAACAAGAAAGGGATTATCAATTACCCCGATCCTGTCTCTGTGAAACTTGAATTTACATCTTGACCATGCCTTTGTCAAGATGTCATCATTTTTCTCCTCTGTGGGAATGTAATCTAACAACATGATCCCCCTCAATACATAATCTCTGAGATGATGATACTGGATATCATTATGCTTGGACCGATCATGAAAGAATGGATTTTCAGAGAGTTTGATACAACTTTGATTATCACAATAAACCACTATAGAATCCATCTGTTGACCAAACAAACTAACCACGATCTTCCTCATCTAGATAGCCTCACATGTTGCCTGACTTGCAGCCATGTACTCTGCCTTTGTCGAACTAAGTACAACCGAACTCTGTTTCTTGTTGTACCAAGAAAATGTCATTGACCTAACACTAAAGATCCCTCCTGATGTACTCTTCTTGTTGGATGGACTCCCTACCCAATTTGCATCGGTGACGCCTTGAAGCTTCACAGCCTTTGTTTGTCTATACCATAACCCAAACTGAGTAGTGTCTCTGAGGTATCTTAATACATACTTTTCCACCTTCGAATACAGCTTGGTAGGCCTAACCATCGCTTGAATAAGTTGGTTAACTGCATAGCACATATTTGGTCGTGTGTTCACCAAGTACATGAGTGAACCCACAAGCTGCCTGTAAACAATAGCTTCCACTACTTCCCCTGAAGTAGCATTTTCCTTCCTCTAGTTACTAGCTAAAGGAGTCTCCATAGGTTTACTGCTCTCCATATGAAATCTCCTGAGTATCTCATTGGAATACTTGCCCTAAGACAAAAACAACTCCCCATCTCCTTGGCATACCTACATGCCAAGAAAGTAATGCATGAGCCCCATGTCCTTCATCTCAAACTCTCTTACAAGGTCCTCCTTGCAAGATTTGATGAGCTTCTCATCACCTATCCGTATAAGATCATCTACATAAAGTACAATGATCAACAACTTACCTTCCACCACTATGTGATACAGATTCACATCTGCTTCACTCTTCGTGAAGCCAAACCCAGTGAAGTAGCTATTTATCCTAGTGTACCAAGCATGGGGTGCTTGCTTAAGCCCATACAACGCTCTCTTAAGTCAGCACACATGCGACTCATAGTCCAACGTTTCAAAACCTTCAGATTGCTTTACGTACACCTCTTCCTCAATCATGCCCTTAAGGAAGGCAGTCTTCACATCCATTTGATGGATATTCCAACCCATTTGTGCTGAGAGTGCCAAAATAGATTTGATTGATGAGTACCTTGCACTAGGAGAAAAGGTCTCATCATAGTTAATCCCCTCTACTTGTGAAAATCCACGGGCCACAAATCTAGCCTTATGCTTCTCCACACTACCATCTGCAGTGTGTTTTACCTTGTAAAATTAATGGGATTTCACAACTGACTTGTCCTCTGGTCTCGAGACCACATCCCAAACACTATTTCAAACTATGGAGTCATACTCCTCCACCATTGCATCAACCCAAACTGGCTGCTACACTTCTTCCTGGAAGGAAGATGGATCTATCACAACACATGCACCCATAAGTGCCATGTATCTAGTGTACCTCTCTGGTGACCTTCTCTGTCTGCATTGAGAAGAAGGTGCTCCCACATTCTCCCATGCATCATCCAACAATCTGTCAGCCTCTCTAGTGCACTTGCTTCCCTCTCTAGAAAACTGCCCGAGTGGATGTCTCCACTCTCTAAACCTCTGCATGTGGTTGCTCCACATCAATTTGAGTCCCCTCAACCTTAGGAGCTAAAAGCTCCTCATCTGCATGTAGCTCAAGCTCCCTCTCACGGGATACTCACATGGCCTTCTCCTCATTGAACCTGATATCCATGCGAACCACTGTCATTCGACTGGTCGACATGTACACCCGATAGTTGTGGGGTGTATAAGTGTACCCCACAAAGATCCCCAACTTTTTTTTTTAGCTCAACCTTCTTTCGTGCCTTTTTGGTCACATGGCAATAAACCAATGACCCAAAAATCCTAAAGTGACCAACATCTGGCCTCTTACCGGAATAAGCCTCCTCTGGTGTCTTCATCTCAAGTATCTAATGTGGGCTACGGTTCTCAACATAAACTGCTATGTTGCATGCCTTAGCCCACAAGTGTAGTTGTAGGCCCTGATTATGCAACATCACCCTTGCTGCCCCTACTATTCTCCTATTCTTCCTCTCGACAACCCCATTCTATTGAGGGTTATGGGGTGTTGTTATCTCTCGTTTAATCCCTTCAGCTGCACAGAAGTTCTTAAACTCATTAGAGACATACTCAACACTATTATCACTCCATAGATCTTTAATTTTCTTGCCAGACTCTTTCTCTACCAATGCTTTGAACTCACAAAAATTTGTGAAAGTTTGATAATTTTTTTGCATAAAAACTACCCAGCATTTACGAGAATAGTCATCAACAAATATAGCATAATACCTATGTTTGGTTGTGGATGTTATTGAGAATGGTCCACACACATCTGAATGGACTCTCTCCATAATAGACTCTACTCGACTGTCTTTGTCTCCAAAGGAATACTTGGTGTATTTTCCCAAAGTACAACCCTTTCATGTATCAACTTGCTCAATCGTACCTTTGGGAAGAGCGGTAGAGATTTGTTGCAATATATTCAAAGCCCCATGATGCAAATGACCCAATCGCCCGTGCCACAACTCATTGATGTCTCGACTCAACATCTTTTTCACTTTTGAACTCAAAGCAGCACAATCCTCTACCACTATCTTACATAGATTCTAAACTCAAATCCCTATCTTATTTACTTGACCTGTGGCTATGTGTCGAAGGAACGCCTTTATCCTCAAGCATAACAATGGATACCAATTTCTTCTTCAGTCTGGGTACATGCATAACATTCTTCAAGGTGAGTGGAGCTACATTCTCCCTATGAAAATTAATAGTGCCCACACCAGTAACACTATACTTACCATCATCACCCATCTCGATATGCATCTTGAGATCTTTCTCCTCCAATTCACTGAATAACTCTTTGTCACTAGTCATGTGGAATGAAGCTCCATTGTCTAAGCACCAGAGACTTCCCATCATTGAAGACACCATGCATGCAATGAGGGAAAAGTCCAATTTGAATTGGGAGACCAAAGCCTCACCCGCCTCTCCTCCTGAGGACTTCTCCTTGGACTTGTTCAATGGAAAATTTCTATCAAATTGACCCATCTTGTGACAATGAAAGCATTTAACTTTTGTCATGTCCTTCTTCTTACCTCCATGATAAGAATATGATTTGGAATGGGAAATTTTAACTTTCCCCTTCCTCGCCTTAATCTCTAAGGCACAGTTCTCTTCATCATCAGTATTTGATGAAGAGTTATCCTTGGTGTTCCTCCTGATCTTATCCTGCATCAAATCCAACCATATTCATTCCCAATATGGCAGCTTCTCCCAACCATTGGCAAAGTCCTAATAACTATGCCAACTCTTTGGGAGTCCAAGAAGAGCAAGGCTCGCCATATCCTCCTCCGCAAACATGATTCCAACACTTCCAAGTTGATCCCAACATTGAGTGAACTTGGTCAATTATTTCGGAATTGTCTCACCTTTCTCCATCTTGATTTTACGAAGTTTATCCTTCAGCGCCAAATTCCTTTTATCACTGTTATTCTGATACAAGTCTATCAATGTTTTCCACATAGCATGAAGGGTTTCCTTTCCATGAAGATTCTAGACAATATGATATCAAACTCCCTCAAGGATTATCCGCCTTTCCTTTACCACACACTTCTTCCACTCGGCCAAGTTTTGTGCATCATTAGTTGTTGGCTTAGGAATTGCTTGTTCAACAAATTCCTTCAAGCCATTATCCTCCAGCATAGCTTCCATACTGGCCCTATAGGCTATGAAATTAGAGCTGCCTTCCAAGGCATACTCAAGCCTCAACCCATGGAACACCATCTATCAATCCTGAAGTATGTATGCAAATTCGACTTTCACCTGTAACCCAGAAACTCAAAACTTTGAAACCTCCTCTAGAGAGCTGATTTTAAATCAGTGATATCTCCCTCATCCAAATTTTGATTCGACCAATTTTTTTTTAAATTTGGGTATCTTTTCCCAAGGAATTCAGATCTAGAATTTGTTTCTAAAAATTTTGCACATAAATTCTCATATATTCTCTACAAACTCTCGGCCCAAAAAAAATATTGCTCCGATACCATGTAGAAAATCCTGTAGATTCACAAGCTAATGAAATTTGCTAAGGCAAGATACAAGAATCTACTTCTACTCTTTATAGTAGAAGCCCACCAACATCGAGAAAACAATAATCAATAGAGGAAGAGAATCAAAGGCACACAACACAATAAATATCCGGGGAAAGTCACACCTCAAAACTCCACTATTTGTTTTATATTAATATGGAAAATCAAGATGAAATTACAATGCTTGTTCTCTCTAGAAAAATCCCAGCACTCAACAAATTCAATTGCCAACTCACACGCAAG
Organism: Pinus taeda; assembly: GCA_000404065.3. NCBI lineage: Eukaryota > Viridiplantae > Streptophyta > Pinopsida > Pinales > Pinaceae > Pinus > Pinus taeda. The sequence goes on from APFE030550355.1 coordinate 12,732, forward strand.
CTCAAGGCCAAAGCTTAGCATCTTCACAAGCTCTCCAAGTCTCTATTCCAATGTGTAATCCCTATGAAGGATAACCTGTATTTAAAGGGAAATAAAGCCTCCTAAAATGGTGCAATCCCTCAAGGATCAATTCTTGAATGCATGCACTATTAGTGTAACTGAGAAAAATCTAAAACAAACAGTACATTGTCCCTGCACTCTAGTCTCAACTAGTTCTTTCTTAGAATCGACATGTAGGAGTTTGTGATGAGTAAATATTCATTTAACTAGAGTAGCACTTGAGGAGTTCGTTGGTGTCACCACTGACTGTTAACTCACTATTAGTTATCTCAATTAGTTTGAGAACTAATTTAATTGAACTCACTCATGAAACTAAGTCTTCTATTTTACAACTCATAATTAACTCACGTTGGACTCCTACAAAGTAGGGAGAAAATACACATGACTTCCAAAATACTTCCAACTCGAATTGCCTAAGTTAAGTAAGTTCAATAAACTTAATTTACCTATTTTAAGTTGCTATGAGAATAGAATTCGAATTTAATTCACAGTTTAATTCAAGGACAAATTAAACTAGAATTTCTTGTTGACATTTCTCAACAAATACTTTTAGATGAGCAGATTGAGCATACAGAAGAAAAGGAAGAATCTAGTGCAACTGAAGAGACTACGGGTATCATACGCGCAGTGAATACTTTCAGTTGTGTGTTCACTACTGAGAAGGAGAATTTCAAAGAACCACCACTTAGTGAGGCCCCAAGTCAAAAACAAAATAGTGTCAATACAATTTGAAGAGCCAAGGGCCTATTCCTAAACAAGAGTTGATAAGGAAAAACTTGAAGAAACACTTGTTAAGAAAAATCACACCACCTGTCAACTCGACTTAGAACACTTGAGAGAAGTCTATAAATTTTGCCACCACAAAGAACGATTCCTCTAATAGTAAAATCAAGTCTACCACTCTGGAAGTGTCAAACAAAGCCACTCCTCCAGACACTTTGGTAATGCCTTATGCACTAGATTCTAATATAGTGTAAGACACAAAGAAATCTCATGCAAATATTTCCATGTTCGAGCTTACTAGGATAGAAAGCCAACGAGAACTACTTGCATGAGCCCTTGACCAACCTTCATCAGGTGATAATGCTTCTTCTTCACAGAAGGGATCTAATAAGTCTTCTGGTCCCCTGGAATCAATAGCCAACACATTGACATTAGAAGCTAACACTCTTTGCCCTCTGTTTTTATTGACTTTCAAAATTTTCAATTATAGTGTTCATAATTGTTTATTTGATTCTAGTGCATCCATAAAATTAATGCCATTGTTTGTTGCTAAGAAAATCAATGCTAAATGGGATAAGACCGATGCACAAATCATTTAGCTCGACAAGTCTATTGTCCAAGCTATTAGTAAACTTAGAAATTTTATTATTTTCCTATCATTTGATCACCGAGCTCACAAGTGCATAAACATAGTAATTGTGGACATCTTAGAAGCCTACGGTGTATTGCTAAGTAGAGACTGGTCTAGCAAACTACAGGGGTATTTTGTTACTGATTGGTTGCATCTATGTCTTCCGTATAAGGGAAGGAATAACCAAATTTGGGTGGAATCAAAACCTTACATGAAACACATTGTTACATCCTTCGAGGAAAAAAAACAAACTTGTTGCTTTCACATATTTAATTTTCGGAAACTGTTTTTTGGAGACTAACCTTGGGTGCTACCTTGCTCATCCTTCCCCAGTTCTAGCAAACACATAGTTGGAACTCCTTCCTAGTCCAACTAACAGAACATAAATATATAGTAGATAGTACTAGTACTAGTGTATGGCATAGATCTTGTATTTATGATGTTTGAATTTTTCATTTTGATGGTTCCAAGCCACATGAGGGCTCTGGAGCTAGTTGTGCTTTAGTATACCTCTAACAGAGGAAACACCTGATCCCTCTCTGCTTGGAATTTAAGTCCACTAATAACACTATAGAATATGAAGCACTCATTTTAGGCTTACAGAAAGCCATTGACGTCAAAGTTGGGGCTTTTAAAGCAATAGGTGACTATGATATCATCGTACGATAGGTACGAAATACTATAAATTGTGTGTAACCTAATTTGAAAAGTTATCAACAAGAAGTATGGCATTTGAGTTCTCAATTCCAAGCTTTCAATATTGTATATCTTCCTTGAATGTGTAAGGCAATTGTAGATGCATTAGAAAATGCTACTGCTAGGTATTCATCGCTTAGGGACAATTTTTCTATTGAACTTATTTACAAGCCATTCGTCCCTGACAATATCACTAAGTTTCACATTTTCAATGATGACCGACAAATACTGCATTTCATGACAAATGTTTATGTGTTCAAAGATGCATCCGTACACGAATATGAGCACGACAAAGAGTTGCAAGATGCAGCTCAAGAAAGTAAAGAGAATTACATGCCTAAGGGCATGGTATCATTAGAGAAGTTGTTTGAATTGTAGAATTTCTTTATAGGACCATTTAACACCAAAACTCACAATTCAACATTTTCGCATGAGTAGATCAATTTTGGAATGGAGAAAGATTTGGAGTTTGATAATCTCGGTACTTGTTGTACACCTCAAGAGTGGTAAGCCTTTATCTACCTTTTCAAGCAGTACCAAGATGTCTTCGCATGGACGTACGAAGATCTCGAAACTTATGATATGCGAATAATCCAACATGTTATTCCAATAAAGGAAGGGGCCAAGAATTTTCAGTAGAAGTTGCGGGAGGTACATATGACGCTTGAGCCCTTGATTAAAAAGGAGTGAAGGAAGTTGTTGGATGCTTGGATCATTTATAAAGTGTGATATTCAACGTGGGTTTCTAATATGGTCCTAGTAAGGAATAAGTCTGAGGAAATATGCTTGTGCATAGATTTCTGAAATCTCAACCACACCTTGGAAAAAAACAATTATCTAGTGCCATCAATGGAGCAAATATTATAGACAGTATCAGGATCAGAAATGTTTTCTCTGCTTGATGGATTTTCTGGTTACAGGTTCTAGTCTTAGAGTCTGATAAAAAAAAAAAAAAAAATAAATAAATAAATAAAATAAAATAAAATAAAAATAATATAAATAAAATAAAATAATAAAATATTAATAATAATATAATAATAATAATAATAATAAATAAATAATAATAATAAAATAATAATAATTAATATAGAGACGATGGCTGAAAATTAGTAGGTGTTGGGTCCTAGCTCTCTCTTCCTAGTCATTTCTTCCTTTCCACTCCTCCCCCCTCCCCTCGTTTCTTGACTCATCTATTAGATTATTATATTATTAAGTTAATTTAACATTTACGATTATTTTATCTGACTTGTTAAAATAATTTATTCTATCTTGCCATTGGCTTTTTAATATTTTTATACTTTTAGTGCCCTTATATCTAACTACTATCTCAATTAATTAATATATATATATATATATATATATAATATATATATATATAATATATATATATAGTATATATATAAAATATATACATAATATATATATAAGTATATAAGGTAGTTTAATCCCTTAGGTAATTTCATTATACAGTTAGTTAAATTTGGATAATTAAATTTATTTATTATTTTTAATATTATTTTATTCTATCATATATATATAGATATATTTTTAACTTAACAACCATTTTTAAAATTCTTTATATATTTACATAATTTTATATATAATTTTAAATACGTATATGTGTTCCAAGCACAAATTATATTATCACTAAAGAAGCTATTTTGGAATCAATAAGTATAGAACTTATAAATAAATCAAGGGGTAGAATAAATCAATGTACCTAATCTTTTGGATATCACCTATAATGGAAATCCATATATAATAAAAGGCTCTACAATTTTCTCTTGAGAGAAAGGTAAAGAATATGGATATGAGATATCTCAGTAGGATAACAATTTAATAATCAAGAGTCACATCCCAAAATATCACTACATAGAAAGGAAGTTTCTTTTAGAGAATAATTCGATTATATTAAGTAGATATATGATTTCTTTATAATTAATATAATTATAATACTACACATATAACCTAATATATTATATAATATATACTATATATATATATTAATATATATAATATATAATTAGTTAGTAACTCTATAAATAGATAGTTATAATTTTATTCTAATATTTATTTTTTCTATGTATTTATTAAATAGTTATACTTTAATTAACTATAAATTACAAACAAATAAATTAAAATACTTAATTACATATAACTTAAATATTTATTTAACCCGGATGCGGGTGTTAATGATGCTATCAATGTTTAAGCGCCCTCCACGCGCCGGGCACATGAAGCCAAGCTCCAGACAGGTGGACGCCATGTGCTGGAAGCTGGCCTCCGTCCCATTCAAGTTATATGGCCTTAATGGCCCTTCAATGCAGCAGACCTCCCGAAAAATTGCCTGTAGATTCCATAGGATGGCGCCTTCAATCCTTGAGCGTGGTTTTAAGCTCGGCTCCGGTCTGTCTCGGTTCAATGTGGCTGACAGAGTGAAGCAAGGAGGTTCTGTGGAATTTACCCACTGTGATATTCTGGTGCTCTGTCCCCTGGCTTCTCTGGCGAACTCGACGCTAGACATCGGTCTGTTCTGCAGCTCGGACACCCACGGTGACGACATTCTTGTTGGACGCAGGAGGCTTAAGGTATCAAGGCCACGCATTAAGCTTACAGTTGGGCATCCCAGGATTAGTATGGCTCCTCGAACTGACCATTTGGGGCCTCGCAGGGGGCGCAATTATGGTCAGCGAGCCGGCAGTAGAGGAAGGGGCCAAACAAGCCCGAAGCGCCTCTCTCCTCTGGCTGTAGCAGAGCCTCCCTCCTCTGATTCTGATTATTCGGGCTCGGACATCAGTAACGCTGTTCAAATGGCGACTCTCCGCTATCGTCGTCGGAAGGACAGGCCCGTGATCAAAGCTATGATCACTGTGATTTTCTCTGAGGAGAATGAGGAGGAGGATAATCGGAAGGACTACACAGGGGAACAGGTGCCTCCCTCCTCGGATGACCCAGACAGCTCTTACAGCCCGGAGCTCCACAGCAAGGTAGATGAAGAAAGCACGCAAGGTTTTTCAGCGGAGCAGGAGGAGGCTCTTAAGGAAATTGGAAGCCTTAAAGGCAAAGAGCCCATGGAGGTGGCTGATAACCTAGTGGATGCTCTCAGGGAGACTCAGAGTAGCAAGCCTGCCTCCCCTCTGAGCAAGGTTAGAGAGGAAGATTCTGAGGATTCTCTTGACTATACCCTGTACCTCAAATTGCCCCCTGGAATTGACAGGCTGGACGATCTTCCAGTGGGGATGGAGGTAACTTGGGAGAGGGACCCGATTCGAGCAGCAGAAGATAGGAAGAAGCGAGCTCAGGAAAAAGAAGCGGAGGAGAAACAGAAGCATAACAAGTGATTCGGTTGCGTCAGGGATTCGTCAAAGGTTTCAAAGGCGCGGCATCTTCTTTTTGGTTTTTGGCTCATGGGGAGGCGACCAGCAATGGATGCATTCAAGCATGGCACCCCTGTTCTTCTTGCGGATCAGGTCTAGGCTATGGGTACTGTTCACCTGTCTTTTTCTCTTACCTTGAGTATATAATGAACTTTATAGCAGTAGTTAATTCCCCTTCGGTTGAAGGTTTTGTAACCTCTGGCTCGCATAAGCAGAGGATCCAGGTTGACAAGGAATTTTTTGACAGAGAGCTGATCATACGCTCTCAGAGGTTCTTACCTCTTGTAAATACTTTTTAATTAACTATTAAATTAACAACCAAATAAATTAAATTACTTTATACATATAACTTATATATTTATTTAGAGGTAAGGTTCCTTATTATTTAATTATTAAATAATTGGTTTTTTACCTTGGTCCCTAGTCAAATGTAGTTGTTGGTCTAGTTAGCTGTTGGAGGCTCTGCTCAAACTATTTAACTTGCATAGCTAGATCTGATTCTTCAACTTGTCCTGATGGTGAACCACACTAGTTGGTTCAAAATGCGTCGACAAATGACATTTCTTGTGATTTACGCTGAAAAATCTCTCGTAAACTTGATATGGATCACAGAAGCCTCAATTCAACAATAAATAAATAAATAAACAAACAAAAATAAAAATAAATAAATAAATAAATAAGTTAAAAAAAATCGAACAAAGTGGGGCACGTTCGCTTTCAGAAGAATTTATTTTGGGTTGGTTAATGTTGGTACAACCTTCCAATGTGCGATGGACATCACATTCTGCATTTTGATCAGTCAAAGCATGGTGGTGCATCTTGACGATGCCACAATGTTTTCAAAGAAGAGATCTGACCACTTGTGCCACCTGAAGCAAATTTTTGAGTGATGTCGAAAATACGAGATATCTCTTAATCTCAAGAAGAGCTTTTTTATAGTCCCCAAAGGAATTATCTTGGGCCACATCATAACAAAAAGTGGGATTAAATTGGACCCTAAAAGGGTTAAGGCTATCATGCATATTCCCTTCCCAGTGAACAAGAAATCCATGTTTTCCTTCTTGGGGAAGATAAAATTTCTCCACAAGTTAATCTTCGATTACGCCCAAATAGTGAAACCCATGTAGGAGATGGTGAAGAAGGATGTAGTATACAAGTGGGATAAAAGGGAAAAGGATGCATTTTCTCATATTAAACAAGGATCGAAGTACCAGCCTTGTACAACCCAAATTTCAACAATAATTTCCTGCTCTACACATTTGCTTCTGATACATTGTGCTTACACAGAAAGATGATCAGAATAATGAGTGGCCTATATCCTTTATGAGTGCTAGCTTACAAGGAACTTAACTCAACTATCTCACCATTGATAAATAAGCTTATGCAGTATACAAGTAGTGAAGCACTTACGAGCCTATCTTTTGAAGAATCATTGTATTATCTTTGTGTCATACCCAATAGTTAGATCGTTGCTTGTCAAACAAGAGATGGGTGAGAGAGAAGTGAACTGGATGAATGGTTTACAAGAGTATGATCTAGAATTCAAGCTAATTCACATTATCAAGAGCTATGTTCTATGTCGACTAGCAGCAGAAGCAATGAATACACCAAAAGATGATTCATTTGGATGGGAGAAGGAGATCGAGTTGTACAATGTTGAGCGAGCTACCCCCACTAATATCTCAAACTCTTGGTATGCATATGTGCGACAGTATCTTGAGTATGCTGCTTTACCCTCTCATTTATCTACACGTCGAAAGAGAGCAATCAAATTGAAAGCTTTATCTTACCATTGGTCTATGGGGTGATTTTTGAAAGCACCACGATGGAGTCCTAATCAGATGCTTAGAAGCACCAGATTCAGAAAAGGCGTTGCGTGATCTCCATGATGGACCAGCCGAAGGACACTTCGCGGGTGACACTACAAAGCATAAAGTCATGCGGGCCATTTTTTATTGGCCACACTATCCAAAGATGCTCACACATATGCTTGCAAGTGTCTGGTCTATCAGAAGTGTGTCAACCAAGGAAAGAAGTTAGTTTCCATGTTGCAGCCTATCGTTGTGGAAGAATCATTTCAACAATGGGGTTTGGATGTTATGGGTGATATTTTTCCACACTCATCGAAGTAGCACTGCTATATTCTTACTACCATATATTACTTTACGTGGTGGACATAAATAGTTCCACTCAAGCAAGTGAACGATCAGGAAGTCATCAACTTCCTCAAACAGAATATCGTTTCCAAGTTTGGCATTTTGACTTCACTTATTTATGACAATGCAATGTATTTTTTGTCATTTATATTATATGATTTTGCATTGGAAAATGGTATTTATATTGAAACATTCTGCTAATTACTATCTGCGGGGAAATGGTATTGTTGAGTCCACTAATAAGAACCTTATTTTCATCATCAAGAAGACCGTGTTCTCTGAACAGAGGAACTAGCACTTACCTTTGGTTAACTCCCTATGGGTTGACCGAGTGGTACCTAAGCCTTCTCTGAATAAATCTCCCTTCTTCTTGGTGTATGGAAAAGAAGCAATCCTACCTCCGAAAATATATTTGTCTACCGTTCAATTTTCACAAGAGTCCTAGGGTAAGCCATGCTTATTGGTTTAGAGTAGGATAGACACCCTCCACAAGCTACAAGAAGAAATATAAAAATCTAAAGAAAAAAATTTCCTCCATCAGAGTCATATCAAGAGATGGTTTGATAAGAAGTCTATAGGGGAAAATGAATTTAGTGTGGGTGACCTGGTCTTGAAGTGGGACAAAGCCCATGAAGACACAGGTAAACATACTAAGTTCCAGTCCCTATGGATTAGACAATATATCGTGCATGAGAAGCTTGGCTAACACACATATCGTATCCAATGTTTAGACGGGAAGATTGGCTCTCTTCCTATTAATGGCCAAGATTTAAAACAATATTTTCAATGATGGTCTAGGGTTGTGCCCTACCCTATGTACATAATTTTTTCTTTTGGTTGTTTTTTTTATTTGGTTTTTCATTTTCATTTTCTATTTATGTAAATAAATGTTTTGTGTAAACGTGTTTTTTGTCTTCATTATGTATGACATAATTGAAAAGAGTCTTGTGACACTACAACATTTGGCTAATCTTCAGTCCTTCTTCTTTGTTTTGGTTACATATTTTGGTTAATGATGTTCTGATGAAAAATACGATCCTTTCGTAAGGAGAGTTTTGTGTTGAGAAATGATACATGTGTCTATTATGTAAACCTTACGCCTCTACTTGGTTCTTTATGTTTCAATGTTTCCATGCTTATCCAGTCAAGTAGATAAGGGCAAGGGGGGAAATCTAAACGAGCAAACCTAAATCAGAGGTCTTTATATGATTCTCTGAACAAGCAACCTCTTATACTCTCAATAAGTCGGGACTCCTCTTCCGCCCATGAAATGAATGAGTGCCTAAGCACAGTCCTATATAATATACATAAATAAACGCAAAATAAGAGAAAGGCTTCCTACATAGGGAGGTGAAGCAAGCAACTTCGATGAGGTACTATCCAGGCTCATTGGTAGATGAGCAATTATTTTGTTCCTATAGTGACTCTGTCGGAGTATTTTCCAAGCTACTGGCAACAAAGTAACACCAGCGATGAAAAACTATACTCTGAAACTCTAAAGCTCAAAACTATACTACCATTTCCTAATTCGAAACATTGCGGTATTGTTGGTCTTATGTTTGTATTTGACCAAGAAAGGAAAGAGGGGAATAATTTTTTGCATGGGGTAAGTGGGGAAACCGAAGTGATCTAAACAATGAATCAATACTCCCTAAATAACTATACCCTGCACAAAATAATCAACCAAGACAAAGAAGTTGGAATTCTACCATTGCATCGCCAAGTTTTGTCTCTACTACAACACCCTCCAAAATTTTGGCCTACGTCCAAATTTTGGAGCTTACTTCTACGTTGCATGTTGTCATCGCAAGAATTAAGAGTTATTGCATGTGATTTCTCTAAGTTTCCTTGTCCCATTTGCAAGAAAATCAAAGTTTCTTATTTTAACATGTGGAGTGTCGCACAATGCATGAAACCTAGTTTTGGTGGTTTCAATGGGTAACCTTTGTGTAAATTAGTTGGTCTTACGACGTAAACATGTATCACACTCATTTCCAAAGTTTCAAGCACTGACACATAAGTGTCATCATGATTGTCGTAAAGTTTATATATGGTGTCACACTTGGTGTAGGACATCACAAAGTTGTCACATCGAGGAAAGGATGTGTTCATGTGTTCTGAGTGTTCCATGTTATGTCATCAAGTGATTTAAGTTTGTGATCATCTTTAGAGTCATGCTTTTTCATATCTTCCTTTCACTGATCCAACACTAGGAAAACTCCCCTACCGGGCCACTTAGCCTCTTTCAGCCTTCCTAAACTAAGCATTATGCAGTCTCAGCCCTTAAGCAGTAGTCTTGCCTCTTGGCACTATGCAATTCACATTATTTACCTCCCAGAGCTATACACTACGCAATCTCAGTGTTCAAGCCCAGCTCCTAAGCTCCATAACTACGCAAGTTTCTCCTCCAGTTGGGCCTTAACTATGCACTGCGTAGTCTCAGTCCTCAAGCCTCAGCCTTGAGCTCCCTAGTTGCACAAATGCACAATCACCTGGCCTCCCTATCTGTTAAACACACATGGGGAGCGAGAAAGATAGGAAAGATAAAGCTTGCATTACAATTTTATTCACAATTGATATACATTTATAGTACAATATGGTGACCGTTGGGATTCACATCCCAAGGTCCCTTGGACTCC
>APFE030550356.1:0-38267 GCA_000404065.3 Pinus taeda
AGTGGCTATAATGGTTAGCGAGCCTACATATAGAGTCATTCCACTCTCCACCCCTATATTAGCTAAAAGGTCAGCCATTTTATTGCCATCCCAGAAAATGTGCTTGAGATTGACTGCTCTGTGGGTAGAGAGCCACATTTCAATGAGTTCCAGTCTTTCCGCCAATCTCCAGCTATTGCCCACTTTGTTTTATGGTGATATAAGTAGTGGTAGCAGCGGTTTGAGTCTCAAGGCAATGACTTTGGAGACAATTTTGTAAATGACATTACACAGAGCGATAGGCCTGAATTTGTCAGGGGTATGAGATTGTGCTTCCTTGGGAATGAGGGCGATGAAGGTTGCATTCATGGAGGGAAGCATCCATCGATTAGTCCTGGATTCCTCAACTACCTGCCAAACGTCCATTTTAATCAAATCCCAATAATTATGGAAAAAGTTGGATGTGAAGCCATCAGGACCAGGTGACTTTCCCTCTTTTAATTTCTGCATCACATGTTCCACCTCCTGTAAGGAAATCAGCCCGAGGAGGAGCTGATTGTGTTCCTTTGTTATGACTTTTGGTATAATGTTGGTTATTTTTCTATGGCCGACTTCCTATCTATCTGTGGTTCTTGGTGAACCTGCTTGAAGTAGGTGAGAAGTTCTTGTTCTATATACTCCTGATTTTCTACTCTTTCCTCTTGCCTATTCTGGATGTGAGTGATGTTATTATTCATTCGCCTCTGAACAATAGTGCGATGAAAAAACTTTGTATTTATTTCGCCCTCCTTAAGCCATATAACTCTTGATTTTTGCTTCAAAGTATTTCTTCTTGCTTGGCTCTTTCTAATATTTGTGATTGCAGGTGTTTTTCCTGCTCTGAGAGTTCCTCTGATCTTCCTTACATGATGATCCTCTACTGTAATCTTTTCATGTATTTATCTAGAGCCTTTTGCGCCTAGAAGATATTACCAAAGGTAGAGTGGTTCCATTGTTTAATGTTGATTTTGAGATTTTTGAGTTTTTGCTGGAATTGATACATTTTTGAGCCTTCCGGAGGCTTGAAGCTATTCCAGACCGTATTTATTAGGTTGTTGAAATCTGGATGTGATAGCCAGAAAGCTTCAAAGAGGAAAGGTCGATGTGTAGTGTTGCGTGATCTTGTCCATTGAAGCAAAATTGACCAATGATATGAGCCTGAGAGAGGCAGAATTGAAGCTGAGAGGTCCCCACCCAAATGGATTGCATTGTCGAAGAGCAAGAATCTTTCCAATCAAGAGGCTATCTGTTGTGAGCCTACTCTTTTATTATTCCATGTATAGATTCCATTATTGAATGGCATATAATTGAGCCAATTATTTTGGATGAAGTTTTTTAAATGATAGCTTTCCTTATCCAGTTTATTCCTGCCTCCTCTCTTTTCTTCCAGTTTTGTTATCATATTGAAGTCTCCTCCTGTGATCCAGAGTGGGTGAGTTCTGTCAACATTGATCAGAGATAGGGTATTTTGTATGTCTATCTTGTGCATTGCCTCCTAGGGGAAGTAGACATTAGTTAAGTGACCAGGTATATTTGTTCCTGTTATGTGGAAGGTAGCTTGAATGAAGTGCTTACTTGCATGAATGTTAGTAAGCATGATGGCTCGTTCATCCCAAATTATTGCAAGGCCTCATGAAGCTCCTGAGGCATCCACTGCAACTACTATACTACCTAGCCGTGCTTTTGCAAGGGTTTGGTCCAGAGTTGTTGAGTTGCATTTGGTTTCTTGAAAGAAGAAGATTTGGGGTTTCTCTTGTTGGATCATACTTTTTATCAATCTATATTTCACGGGGCTATTGAGCCCTCTAGTATTCCATGAAGTTAGCTTCATGATGTAATATTGGGGAGGGTGTTGTAATATTTTGTAAGCTTGGAATACCTTCCCGATTCCACCAACATTTCCCCAATGCGGATGGTTCATTGAAGATCCATTTTCCTCCCTCTCTTTTTATTGTCTTTGGTAATGTTTTTATCATCCCATTAACTTCCAGGCTGTATGCCAAGGGTTCTTTGCTGTTGTGCTCTGGAAAGGATCACTTCCAGGTTTTCCTGCTGTCTTTTTGGAATCTTGTCATAATCTTTTGTCTTGCAAGCTTGTTCTAAGCCAAGTATATCCAGATCTCCAATATCTATGCTTCCGGTCTCCTCTTCCATGTGCTGGGTTTCACTCCTTTCCTCTGTTGTTTTTTTTGTAGCTGTGGTTGTGGGTTGCATGTTGTCCACATCCATGCCCTGAGTGTTCCATGCTAGGACCATACTAGGAGTGGATGAGGTGAGGTCTATGGTTTGCTTAGAGTTTTGGGTCTTCTTGGAGCCAATGGGGACGAAATATGCTTTCGTCTTAGGCATATCCTCTGAGTGAGCAAGGATTTCAAAGTTATTTATCTCTGGCTGGGCCAGGGTTTCAAATCTATTACTTGTGGAATGCATTGAAGAGTTGGAAAAAAGTGTCTTAGGGTTTGAAATAGTTTTTTGTGGTTCTTTCTGTGGTTGGTGACTTTGGTGAAGCCATCCAAGTAAGGTTTATTGGAAGAGATGGGGGATGAGGTCTTCAGATTTAAAGGACAATCACAAAATAGATGGCCAAGGGCATGGCATTTCCTGCATTGAAACGAGACATGTTCATAATCTATTGATTGAACCCATTCAAAATCATCATGGTATAGACTTACCACATCCGGAAGAGCCTTGCTTAGATGCATATAAACACAGATTCGGGCATAGGAGGTATATCTTCATAGTTTTGTCTCCTCTTCAATTTTGATGAATTCCCCTAAACAATTTCCAATATCTTGTAGTGAATCTTCATCCCAGTACTCCAGAGGAAGGGAGCAGAGGCAGATCCAAACTGGTGCCTAGCTAAGATCTTCTTTATCCAGATTGAATCTTTCAACCCAATCGCTTAGATACAGTCCAGCTACATTGAAAAAGTACGGCCCTCCATCAAAGACTCTCTTTCGGTCTTCTAGATAGTTGAAAACTGTCGTGAAGAAACACTTAGACCCCCACTGCAGGGTAATGTGTCCTTTCAACTTCCACTTGGCTGCGATCCATCCTTACAGAGCTCTTTTTGTAGACCAAAAGCCTATAAATTTCCCAATCAAGGCATGATCCTTCATGTACTGGATCTAAGTGTTGATCTCGTTACTTGGGAGCTCAATCTTATGTCTTTCAGCTGCAACTGGCTTGCAGGTAGCCGATGTAACTTTGGGAGTCTCATTGTCAGTCGTCTTGGCAGTTTGTGTATTGGTTCTTGCTCTGATTTCATCCTAGATAGTTTGCCTGATATCTTCCTCAGGAATTTCAGTGTTTTCACTTTCATTGGGGGGAGGAATCCTATCCTTCCCCTCAGGGGCGTTCATGATTCGCGTGCCGTTCCTTGTTGCTTATGGTTTGTCATATTATTGGAGAATGTTAGCAAGGTTGTTGTGATCTGTGCAGGCCTACCATTGCAAGTCTGTGCCAAACCCTAAACCTTCATGTTCACCAGAGCTCTCCACCCCCTCATCGATTTTGTCAAAATAAAGAGGTACTTACTAGTAATGATGAAATTTTCCATAATTAATTAATATGAGGTAAATTAATTAAAAGAGTATAAATACCTTGGAGATAAATCTTAACGATTGATTAATGTATACTACTATGAATATTGGGACATATTCCATGGAGTTCGAATCTCCACTATCCACCTAATAATTATTAATAATTAAATTAAATTTTGGAAGGCCTACTGTGAAATGGCAATCAAACACCTCCTTATATAAAATATCTAATATATTAATACTTATAGACAACTAAAATGAAATTACTCTTTTAAAAACGGTAGAAATTATTTTTACATTAAATTACTAACTATCAAATATTTTACAATGGCTAGGAATTGTTCCTTACAACTTTCAAGAAATATCACGACAAAAAAATGATAAATTTATACTTTTCATTTTAGATGTGGATAATTATAAATATTGTATTAATATATTTCCTTCCATTAATGCTTGAGGATAGCTCAATTGGCAATTTTAGTGATATTGATGTGTTGTGTACCATGATATTCTACGTTCAAATCCCCTAATTTTACCCATGGTTGTGGTCATGTGCTCATGACATGGTTTACCTAGGGATTATAGTAGTAGAGATCATAATTGATGCCATGTCAAGCGAGTATGAGACTGGCCCAATTGCATATATATATATATATACACATTATTTTTCTTTCATTTGATCACAATTATTAATCTCTACAATCATGTGATTAATGTTTTTGAAAATTTAATTTTAAAATATAACTTAATTTGTTATCCTTATAAGGATGTGTTGATGTTGTTGGATGCCACCAACAATAAAGGGGTCTCCCTGATATGAACTCCTAATTAGAGCTCACAAATTTTGGAGTATGAGAAGTAATGAGAAAATAAGGTAACTTGCCATGGTCTTAAATATTTTCTTTGGCAGAAACAAATGACAAAAGAGAAATGCATATAATTTTGAGATAAACAAGTTAATTGATTGTATAGTTGAGAAAATCAATCAATAAGACAAGGCATGACTATTGACTCAGAATGTGTAGTGCATAATGGATGCCCAACTGGGAAAATACTGCGTAGTTAGCAAGTGCAAGAGGTAGGGACTGAGCATTGAGATTTCACAATGCATAGTTTTGGAAGGAAAGGACTGCACAATGCATAGTTCCAGGAGGCAAGGGTGACTAACTAGGGTTTGAGACTATGCAATGCATAATTCAGGAGGGCAAGATGAGTAATTGTCGGTCAAACAAGTTGTGAATACAAGAAAGCTTTAGAACTTGACTAACTGAGGGATCCATTGGATATGTAACAAGACTTGAACATGATCACACACTTAAAAATGATAAACCATATGAAAATAAGACACCTAGCAGCCAAAATCAATATGAAATCATTGAAACGACTCAAAATGAAACTTACCTCTAAGTGTAACACTTAATATACATCAAGTGACACTAGTGTCCACTGCAATAAGAAAGTGCATGGTACTTTGGGAATAAGTCTAAGGCATATCTCTATGACAAATAAAACCCATTAGTACAAGAAAAAAAGCCAAATTTGTCACTTAAAGATGCACTATAACTCCCTTTCACAAAGTGTGACACTTCCCTTAACAAATGAAAAGACTTGGAATTTCTTCACAAAGAGACATGGAATCCTAGAACAAAAGTATGGAATGACTCTAAGAACTAAGAATGATAGTTCTCGTGATTAAAGAAAGGCTCCAAATTTCAATTATAGGACAAAATTTGGAGGGTGTTGTAGCAGCGACAACAATTGGCGACACACTAGTGGAACTCCAGCTTCTCTCTTCTAGTATAGATTTATGCATAGGGTATAGTCCTTCAAGAAGTATTCTTTCATTGTGTGGATTACCTTGGCTTCCCCATTTATGTTGAAAAATGCACCAATAAATCCTAAATTTTATTTTTAGTTGATTAAATTGACACAATTCGAATTTCTGCATCAATAGACAACTTGGATTATGTTAACTTGTGTGACATGGCTTGTGTCACCAATTTTACTCAGTAAATTTGGTTTGGAGGAGTCAGAGTTTAGTTCAACATGTGTGATTGCTAAATTGTAGTAGTCAATGCTAGTTATCTCATGTTCTTTTCAGTGAAACTAGTTCCAACTTTTGGAGGAACTAGTGGAGGGTTAGTGAAGGAGTGGGACTTCTGTCAAAATAGTGATCATCGAGTTACCTGATCAATCATCTCAAAATAGCTAGTGCATGTAGAGAATTGAAGTTACCCAGTTGAGGTAGACATTCCAACGTAGTGTAATATCAGTTGTAGACTAATATTAAGTCTATAAGTGTTGCATGCATTCAAATGATCATCGTAAGGAATTGCAAATTAAATTAGAGTAATTTTGTAAATAATGGGGGCTAATTCCTCAAGGAACAATGCAAGGAAATAAGAGCTCAAGCAGAGGAAAATTTTTAGTAATTTTGGGTTAGAGGCCTTTAGTGAGAAGAGAGATAGGTTATGCACTTGCAGGATGTGCTCAGTTGAGAAAAGAAATTGTAATACATCTCTATTCATTTCATTAATGCAAGAAGGAATTGGGGTTTTTTGCAAATTGATTTCCCCAGATAAAAATACTTGTTGCATGTGTGATTTTTATTCTTGCATGTCTGAGATGTTTTTCTCTAAAATGCAAATTAATGTCCATGGAGTAGTAGACTAACTTTATGTCTTATGATTTTGATAAAAACTTCATGAGAAGTTGCAAATCTACACCATAATTTATACATGGTATCGGAGATGGATTCACAGTAGAGTAGGAAATTTGAAGTTGTTACTCAGAGGTTTTAATTTGAAGAATTGTAGTAGGATTTCATCCTAGATGAGAATATGACCTTCAATGGACTGAGGCTAGAATATGCCTTGTAAAGAACTCAAATTTTGTTTCCTGAAAGGTCTGCATGGAAGAGATATTGGATGACAAGGGATTGCTTGAATACTTCAAGAGAGATATTCCAAAAACACCAACAACCGACTTCCAAGACCTTGTACAGTGAAAGAAATATGTATCCAAGATGAGGAGAATAATATTGTAGGGCGTACGGGGTCATATTGTCTCGAATATCCAAGGAAAATAAGTTTTGTTCGTGATGTGGAAAGCAATGATAGAATTAGTTGAGAATAGTAGTGACCATAAGAACCTCGTGTTCAAAGATAAACTTCGAAGTAACAAGATGTAAAAGAATGACACTATACAATAGTATCTCAGCAAGTTCACACAATTTTATGATGATCTGGGTGAGGTTGACGTCACTGTCCCTAAATATGACTTGGTAATCCTGGCCCTTCTGGGCCTTCCCGAGATTGGGCATAGCTATCAAGATTCGATGAATGAGAGGGAGAAACTACTGAATTGGGAGTGTTTATAGTCTGATTTGGTAGAGGAGGAAATAAGGCAGAATACCAAATATTGGAATTCATCCAAGGGCGAGGATGAAAAAAACTTTGCATTGGCTAGACAACAAAATAAGGTAAAATGGAAGAAATCCCAATATAAACAAGAATCCATTCAAGTGGGAAAGAATAAATATTTGTAAAAAAATTAAATGCTTCCATTTTCTTGAATTCGGAAAATATGCCACGATGTGTCCACACAAGAATACAAGGAAGAATATCTTAGGAGGAGCATCAGGTGAAGCTTTGGCTTCATGTGGAGAACCTATACAAACTAGATTTACATTATTGTGCTACATTGAACACAAATGTAGAGAAGTTATAGAGCCGTGATGTCAATGAAATTTTGCATATAATACTCGACCATTTACATGATGGTGCTTTGAATTTCATGCAGCATATAATCACAACCCTCACCAAAAGGATAAATTGACCAGCTTGATGTATGCGAAGGATGTACTTTCGAGAAGTAAACAAAATCCACATTCCATGATCGGGACAAAAAAGCACATACAGTCCTCGAAAGGATCCACTATGATGTTTATGGACCTTTCTCGACATACTCTATTTCCAAGCACAAATATATTTTCATTTGTATTGATGACTTCCCATGAAAGTGTTGGATCTTCTTCATTCAGAAGAAGGATGAGACATTCTCCAAGTTTGCATAATTCAAGGAACTTGTTGAGAACGAAACAAGAAATAAGGTGAAGGCTCTTAGGAGTAAAAATGGAGGTGAGTATGTGTCCCTTGAATTTAAAAATTTATGTGCAAAGAAGGTTGAGAGTTGATATCACCCCACAATCGACAAAAAAATAGGGTGGCTGAGATAAAGAACTATAACATTATGGGAGAAACAAGGGCGATATTGCATGATCAAGGGCTACTTAAAAATTTGTGGGCTGAGGCATGCAGAAGAGTGGTATATTTGTAAAACCAGAGTCCTCATCAAGTTTTGGGCATGATTACAATAAAGGAGGCTTTCTCGGAGGGAAAGTTAGATGTGTCATACTTCAAGATTTTTGGAGCCTCTGTATACTACCATATCTCTTTGCAAAACTAGAGTCCTCATCAGGTTTTGGGCATGAAAGTTAGATGTGTCATACTTCAAGATTTCTGGAGCCTCTATATACTGCCATATCTCCAAAGGATATAGGAAGAAGCTAGAGTTGATAGCAAAATTAGTAGTATTTGTGTTTGACACACAAACTCCTCACAACTATAGTGTGTACTTTCCATCCCTCAAAATGATAGTTGTGGGAATGGATGTAAAATTTAATCAAGATAAACTGATGCAATGTTCTCTTGAGTGGGAGCTTCAGATCCCACTCAAAGAAGATATTTTAGCTTCAAAGGAGGAACCTCAGGAAGTTGTGGAGTAACCATAGGTTGAGGATAAAAAATAGGAAATAACCACTCAAGAAGAACCTTCTAGAGAAGGTAGAAAAAGGACTAGGGAAGCTGAGAGACTTATGCAGCATGCGAGGGAGAATGTGGGTGCTCCTTCAAATCAGTGTAGGTAGAGAAGGTCACCATATTAGTACATTGGCTACATGTCTATAATGATTGATCTTATCGACACTGAGCCATCATCTTGTAGCAAAGCAGTAGAGAAACCTGTATGGGTCGATGCAATGGTTGAGAAATATGAATCCATTGAAAAGAACAATGTTTGGGAAGTGGTACCAAGACTAGTACATAAATTAGTTGTGGGTTAGAGGTGGATGTTCAAGGTAAAGCATGAAGCAGACATAATCATAGAGAAGTACAAGGCCATATTTGTGGATAAGAGTACTCTCAGGTTGAGGGGATTGACTATGAGGGGACCTTTTCCCCTCTAGCAAGGTACTCATGCACTAGATCAATTCTTACTCTGGTTGCATAGATGGGGTGGAAGATCCACTAGATGGATGTAAAAAAAACATTCCTCAATGGAGTTAGTGAGGAGGATGTGTATATATAGGATCCTGAAGGCTTCAAGAATTTTTATCAGGAGTCTCATGTTTCCAAACTCAAGTGAGAACTGTACGGTCTCAAGAAAGCACCCTGTGATTGGTACACTAGGATCGATAGTTGTCTCACTGATTTGGGATTCACCAAAATTGAAGCTTGCTGAGGCTCATCAATAGGTATATCAAAAGGGTCATAATTCCATCCTCCATATTTACAATTATCCCTTTCTCACATTTATTACAATTTTTGTTATATTATGCTTAGTGAGGAGGATAGAAGATGTGTTATTATGTCATGCGCCCGAACATAATTTAAATGAAGCCTAATTAGGAATAGACAACAAATATCTATGCTAGGTGAGGTGAAGCCCCACAAAGCATGCTCTGTGGGGGAATTGTCCAACATGTGGAAATGTTATTTTATACGAACACCAACTATGAAATTTTCCATAATTAATTAATATGAGGTAAATTAATTAAAAGAGTATAAATATCTTGGAGATAAATCTTAACAATTGATTAATGTATACTACTATGAATATTGGGACATATTCCATGGGGGTTGAATCTCCACCATCCACCTAATAATCATTAATAATTAAATTAAATTTTGGAAGACCTACTGTGAAATGGCTCTCAAACACCTCCTTATACAAAATATCTAAAATATTAATACTTATAAAAAACTAAAAAGAAATTACTCTTTTAAAAAAGGTAGAAATTATTTTTACATTAAATTACTAACTATCAGATATTTTGCAATGGCTAGGAATTGTTCCTTACAACTTTCAAGAATATCATGATAGAAAATTGATAAATTTATACTTTTCATTTTAGATGTGTATAATTATAAATATTGTATTAATATAGTTACCTCCATTAGCGCTTGAGGATAGCTGAATTGGTAATTTTAGTGATAATGAAGTGTTATGCATGGAAAATTTTAAGGGCTAATGTTCACCCAGTGGGATACTTTTCCATGATTGTTCCACAAAAAAGATTCACCAATTTCCAATTTTATAAAAGACGGTTCGCCGAAGTTTTAGAATATAAAATTATTTTACCTTAAAAATCCCCAACATTATGTAGAGACTATATATAAAATCATTATAAATTTGATTAATATAATAAATATATCAATAAAGATTTTATAGTTTTCATATTAGCGATTAGTGAGATTCACCAATGTTTTTAAACTTCAAGAAAATTTTCCTTGGTGTTATGTACCATGAGTTTCTATGTTCAAATCTCCTAATTTTACCCATGGTTGTATCGCATCCTCATGACGTGGTGTACCTAGGGATTATAGTAGTAGAGATCATAATTGATGCCATGTCAAGCGATTATGAGACTGGCCCAGTTGCGGATATATATATATATATATATACACGCACACACACATTATTTTTGTTTCATTTAATCACAATTATTAATCTCTACATTCATGTGATTAATGTTTTTGCAAATTTACTTTTAAACTATAACTTAATTTGTTATCCTTATAAGCATATGTTGATGTTGTTGGATTCCACCAACAATAAAGGGGTCTCCCCAATATGAACTCCTAGTTAGACCTCACACATTTTGGAGTATGAGAACTAACGAGAAAATAAGGTTGATTGTCATGGTCTTAAAGATTTTCTTTGGCTGCAATAAACGAGTGCAAGAGGTGGGCAGTGGGCACTGAGCATTGAGATTACACAACGCATAGTTTTGAAAGCAAATGACTACACAATTCATAGTTCCAGGAGGCAAGGGTAACTAACTGGGGCTTGAGACTATGCAATGCGCAGTTCACGAGAGCAAGATGAGGAGTTATTGGTCAAACAAGTTGTGAATACAAGAAAGCTTTAGAATTTGACAAGTGAGGGATCCATTAGATATGTAACAATACTTGAACATAATCACACACTTAGAAATGATAAATCATATGAAAATAAGACACCTAGCAGCCAAAATCAATATGAAGTCATTGAAACAACACAAAATAACACTTACCTCTAAGTGTAACACTTAATATACATCATGTGACACTAGTGTCCACTGCAATAAGCAAGTGCATAGTACTTTGGGAATAACTCTAAGGCATATCGCTATGATAGATAAAACCCATTAGTACAAGAAAAAACACCAAATCTATCACTTAGAGATGCGCCATAACTCCCTTTCACAAAGTGTGACACTTCCCTTAACAAATGAATAAACTTGGAATTTCTTCACAAAGAAACTTGGAATCTTAGAACACAAGTATGGAATGACTCTAAGAACTAAGAATGATAGTTCCCATGATTAAAGAAAGGCTCCAAATTTCGATTATAGGACAAAATTTGGAGGGTGTTGTAGCAGCGACAACAATTGGCGACACACTAGTAGAACTCCAGCTTCTCTCTTCTAGTCTAGAATTATGCATAGTGTATAGTCCTTTAAGAAGTATTCTTTCATCGTGTGGATTACCTTGGCTTCCCCATTTATGTTGAAAAATGCAGCAATAAATCCTGAATTTTATTTTTCCTTGATTAAATTGATAAAAATCGAATTTCCACATCAACAAACAACTTGGATGATGTTAACTTGTGTGACATGGCTTGTGCCACTGATTTTACTCATTAAATTTTATTTGGAGGAGTTAGAGTTCAATTCAACATGTGAGATTGCTAAATTGTAGTAGTCAAGGCTAGTTATCTCATATACTTTTCAGTTAAACTAGTTCCAGCTTTTGGAGGAACTAGTGGAGGGTCAGTGAAGGAGTGGGACTTCAGTCAAACTTAGTGACCATCTAGTTACCTGAACAATCGTCTCAAAATAGCTAGTGCATGTAGTGAATTCAATTTACCCAATTGAGGTAGATATTCCAACGTAGTGTGACAGCAGTTGTTGACCAGTCTTGAGTCTATAAGTGTTGCATGCATTCAAATGATCATCCTAAGGAATTGCAAATTAAATTAGAGTAATTTTGTAAATAATAGGGGCTAATTCCACATGGTATAATGCAAGGAAATAAGAGCTCAAGAAGAGATGAAATTTTAGTAATTTTGGGTTAGAGGCCTTTAGTGAGAAGAGAGATAGGTTATGCACTTGCAGGATGTGTTCAGTTGAGAAAAGAAATTGTAATACATCTCTATTCATTTGGTTAATGCAAGAAGTAATTGGGGTCTTTTGCAGATTGATTTCCCCAAATAGAAATACTTGCTGCATGTGTGATATTTCTTCTTGCATGTCTGAGATTTTTTTTTCTAAAATGCAAATTAATGTCCATGGAGTAGTAGAGTAGGTTTATGTCTTATGATTTTGATAGAAACTTCATGAGAAGTTGCAAATTTACACCATAATTTATTCATGGTTGTTATGAAACCAACACACAAAAATATAAAAAAGATAGATCAGTGCTTTAGAATTTAGCCTCTTGGAGGGGGCAACCTCCTTTACATTACATAAATGAACAACACTTAGATGATACAAATGAGAAGGCCTCCTTTCTATATATAGGAGTCTAAGGGGTCATAATATAATTAGAGCCAACATAACAATAATGATGTAAGGGCACAATAATAACAATAGTGGGATTTTATGGGTACAACAATATAATAAGGGGTTTGTACTAATAACAATAGGCGGTTACACTAGTAGTACAGGGGCCTAACATGCCCCTCTCCTTCAAAAAGTGTTGTCCTCAACGTTTGAGTAGTTCTTGATGCTTCTGAATAAAATGCATGTCCTCCCATGTGGAATCTTCAATTGGTAAGTTCTTCCACATGATGTGATACTCTGAAATTGATCGATTTCGTAGCTGTCGGGTTCTTGTTTCTGTGACTTCTCCAAGTTCCAATATGATTTTTCCTTCCTCTTCAAGTTCTGGCAATATTATTTGAATTGGGATCTTTTGCAACTTTTGAGTGAGTGGCCATACTCATTCGTCCTTCTTCCATTCATCCCTTTCTTCATTTATCCAATCTGGTTGGATAATAGAAATAGCACAAAACAATGCTTCCACATCCTCATCCTTTCTTGAGAGTGCATCTACAACAAAATTTTGCTTCCCTTTTCTATAGATGATGTCAAAGTCATAACCCAACATATTTGTGACGCATTTTCTCTATTCTTCTAAAGATAATAGTTGTTCTAACAAGTATTGAAGACTATCATGATTGATTTTTACCTTGAAGTGTCTTCCCATTCGTTAAGGTCACAATTTCTTAGGTGCATGTAGTATTGCCAACATTTCTTTCTCATAAATAGCTTGCTTGAGATGTAGCAGTAAAAATACCAAATCACCTATATGAAAACATTTTTCACTACGATGTTGATTTACTTGTTTGTTCATTTGATTTTGCACCAAAGTGGCGTTATCCTTTAAAAGTTGGAGAACTTGTTGTTGATGCTTGATGTGATATTTCATTGCTTGAACCTTTTTCTTCTTGATATGTCCTTCTACCTTGAGAGTTTGAGGAGTGGTAATTTCTTCCAATGCTTTACAAGATATGGTCGGATTCATTTCTTGATGCTCGATGTGATCTTTCACTTCTTGAACATTTTTTTCTTAATATGTCCTTCTATCTGGATAGTTTAAGGAGTCGTAATTCCGGCCAATGCATTACAAGATATGGTTGGATTCATTTCTTCTTTCTTGATGTGACCTTTCACTTCTTGAACCTTTTTCTTCTTGATATGTCCTTCTATCTTGAGAGTTTGAGGAGTAGTAATTCTTGCCAATGCTTTACAAGATATCCTGAGATTCATTTCTTCTTTCTATGGGGTTGGGTCCTGGCATGTATCCTCTTCTTTTGATGTTTCTTGATCCTTTTCTTCCTCCTCTTCATACTCTATGTAAAATATTTTCTTCTTAGCACACTTATGACTTTTAATGCATTTTCTATCACAATTGTAACAAAGCCCTTTTTCTCTTTTTTCTTCCAATTGTTGTGTTGTAACCCTTATAGGTTGTGGAAGGCTAGGAGAAACAACACTTCCATATTTATAGTTATGAGGGGTAGAATTACTTGTTGCCATAATTTTGCTTTCCACTTTGTAACAAAGCCCTTTTTCTCTTTTTTCTTCCAATTGTCGTGGTGTTGCTCTAAAGAAGGTGTTGCTCTTTGTATTCTCATAATGTGCTATAATTTCCTCCGTGAAAATTGACCATGTAATAAGTTGTTCATGAGAACAAAGCCCTTAATACCATAAAAATTTATCTTGTTCTAAATATGAAGATGCAATACATACCTTTTGTAATAGTGGTACACCATGTAGATCAAAATATTTCTCCATTTGCAGTATCTAATTTACCAGATCCCTGCCATATAACTTCCTCACCTTGTGTTTTAATGATTTTAGGAGCTCGATCTTGAAATGACTATAACTTTGTACTTTCGAATCTTTAAGTTCTAAAATTGCGACCTACAATAGCCCTCTGTGTCCCCTTTCCAATGCCACCAATCTAATCCAAATTGGATTATCCAAGGAAGTGTTATGCACAATCTCCCAAGATGAACTCATTATATACCTTTTCAGAAGAGCGAAATGGTATGAAGTGTCACATGTCACTGTTTTCACCTTAGTATATAAAAAATATATACAGGAAACTACAATCTCTCCTCTTTCTGTAACTTCTGACAAAATTTCAATCTGATGCTCAAAAACAAAGTTATGACTATTTTCCCCAAGTCACTTGTTTGGAATGTAATTCAGGAGTCTGCAAAAAGGCCAACTTCCTCAGACCATATCTTTGCAAATATATCATGAAATGCTCTGAAATTTGGAGCCAAGGTTCATAACAGTTTCATCCCAAATGGGTTTCTTTTTTAGAATCTGAAATGTCACGAAAACAAGTTATAGTGCAAATTCCATGATGACCTGTTTGGAGGAGCGAAACCCTAGAATCCAAAGCTCTGATACCAAATGTTATGAAACCAACTCACTAAAAGATAGAAAAGATAGATCAATGCTCAATTACATAAATGAAAAATTCTTATATGATACAAATGACAAGACCTCCTTTCTATATATAGGAGTGGAAGGGGTCATAATATAATTACAACTAACATACCAATAATAATGTAAGCATATAATAATAACAATAGTGGGCTTTTATGGGTACACCAATATAATAAGGGGGTTGTACTAATAACAATAGGGGGTTACACTAGTAGTATAGGGGCTTAACAATGGTATTAGAGATGGATTCACATTAGATGAGAATATGATCTTCAATGGACTAGTGCTAGAATATGCCTTGGAATGAACCTCAAATTTTGTTTCTTGAAAGGTCTGCATGGCAGAAGTATTGGATGACAAGGGATTGCTTGAATACTTCAAGAGAGATATTCCAAGACCACCATCAATCGATTTCTAGGACCTTGTACAGTGGAAGAAAGATGTAGCCAAGACGAGGAGAATAATATTGTAGGGCGTACGGGGTCATATTGTCTCGAATATCCAAGGAAAATAAACTTTGTTCGCAATGTGGAAAGAAATTATAGAATCGTTTGAGAATATTAGTGAGCATAAGAAGCACACGTCCAAGGATAAACTTCGAACTAACAAGATGTAAAAGAATGACACTATACAATAGTATCTCAGTAGGTTCACACAATTTGATGATGATCTGGGTGAGGTCGATGTCACTGTCCCTGAAGATGACTTGGTAATCCTAGCCCTTCTAGGCCTTCCCAATATTTGGCATAGCTATCAAGATTTGATGAATGAGAGGGAGAAACTACCGAATTGGGAATGCTTATAGTCTGATTTGGTAGAGGAGGAAATAAGGTTGAATAGAAAAGATGTGAATTCATCCAAGGGTGAGGATGAAGAAAAATTTGCATTGGCTAGACAACAAAATAAGGGAAAATGGAAGAAATCCCCATCTAAATGAGAATCCATTAAAGTGGGAAAGAATAAATATTTGTCAAAAACTAAACGCTTCCATTTTCTTGAATTCGGGAAATATACCACGACGTGTCCACACAAGAATACAAGCAAGAATCTCTTAGGAGGAGCATAAGGTGAAGCATTGGCTTCATGTGAAGAACCGATACAAACTAGATGTACATGATTGTGTTACATTGAACACAAATGTAGAGAAGTTGCAGAGCCGTGATGTCAACGAATTTTGGCATATAAGACTCAACCATTTACATCAAGGTGCTTTCCATCCCTCAGAATGATAGCTGTGGGAAGGGATGTAAAATTTAATGAAGATAAACTGATGCAATGTTCTCTTGAGAGGGAGCTTCAAATCCCACTTGAAGAGGAAATTTTAGCTTCAAAGGAGGAACCTTAAGA
This sequence comes from Pinus taeda, assembly GCA_000404065.3. Lineage (NCBI taxonomy): Eukaryota > Viridiplantae > Streptophyta > Pinopsida > Pinales > Pinaceae > Pinus > Pinus taeda. The sequence goes on from APFE030550356.1 coordinate 16,195, forward strand.
AGTTGTCGAGCAGCCGTAGGTTGAGGATAAAACAGAGGAAATAACCACTCAAGAAGAAACCTCTAGAGAAGGTAGAAAAAGGACTAGGGAAGCTAACAGACTTGTGCAACATGAGAGGGAGAATGTGCGTGCTCCTTCAGATCAGTGTAGGTAGAGAAGGTCACTAGATTAGTACACTGGCTACATGTCTATAATGACTAATCTTGTGGAGACTGAGCCATCATCTTTTAGAAAAGTAGTAGAGAAACCTGTATTGGTTGATGCAGTGGTTGAGAAATATGAATCCAATGAAAAGAACAATGTTTGTGAAGTGATACCAAGACTAGTACATAAATCAGTTGTGGGTTCGAGGTGGATGTTCAAGGTAAAGCATGAAGGAGACATAATCATAGAGAAGTACAAGGCCATATTTATGGAGAAGGGTACTCTCAAGTTGATGGGATTGACTATGAGGGGACGTTTTCTCCTCTAGCAAGGTTCTCATGCACTAGATCAATTCTTGCTCTGCTTGCATAGATTGGGTGGAAGATCCACTAGATGGATGTAAAAACAACATTCCTCAATGGAGTTATTGAGGAGGATGTGTATATATAGGAACCCGAAGGCTTCAAGAATTTTAACAGGAGTCTTATGTTTGCAGACTCAAGTGAGCAGTGTACAGTCTCAAGAAAGCACCCTGTGATTGGTACACTAGGATCGATAGTTGTCTCACTGATTTTGGATTCACCAAAATTGAAACTTGATGAGGTTTATCAACAGGTATATCAAAAGGGTCATAATTCCATCCTCCATCTTTATAATTATTTGTTTCTCACATTTATTACAATTTTTGTTATATTATGCTTAGTGAGGAGGATACAAGATGTGTTGTTATGTCATGTGCCCTAACATAGTTTAAATGCAGGAATTGGGACAATTTTGAGATAATTTCAATGAAAGACCTTGGAGTAGATAACATGGAGATATTCTATGAGGTTGTCTACCTCAATAACTCCTTCAATCAACCTATATCACCACTTTGTCTCTCATCAACACGAAGTCATTGGAAGCCAAGTAAGACAAGGACATTGGCAGCTAAGACAGTGCAGTTCAAGAAAGATCTAGATCTACCTTTCTCAAATTTTGGGAGACAAACACCTCTATCTTCTATGGAGTTGTTGGTATATACGATTTTTTATAAATAAACATGCCAAGGAACTCATTAGGATTCTAATTCCGGTTGCAGCTAAGAAGCTATTAAGCTCAAGAACCTGTGACTGTTATTTTTGACTTATTATGTGATGTATTTGATATTTCTGCAATGATAGTGAAAAGTTTCTTATTGATCCATCACTAATTTAGTTCAGAGGGCTGAGGTGCTTGGGTTTGGGCCCAACTGCAGTAGCTTAGGTCCCCTTTGTGTATTGACATTTTTCTTCAGCTTAGAACATTTATTAGTTGCTACATTTTAGTAGAATATAATTCTTCAAAAAGCCTTATGTTAGTGCTAGTCTTGTTAGCCTGTCACCTGGATCAAATGTGCTTTTACTATGCTTTTCAAGACTATCAAAATCAAATTTTTTATGTTACTATGGTTACATAGCAAAATTTTGTCACTCTTTGGTGAGTCTAGAAATGAGGTCAATCTTTCAGAAATTCACTCATGCTGGTCAAGCATCACATCTCTTTTTGGAGGTGTCATAATAAAGACATGTGATTGATAACGAGCTTGGTCAGCCCACTGAGCTTAAATTTGCATCATAAGCCTCATAACGAGGGTCAACTATTGCATGCTACCACTCTCCCTGCTTGAACAACTACCCTCCTTTCCATGAGTGTTTGCAAGGTCACCTCCACCTTTTTCCTTTTCCTTCTCCCGTCACAACTACTTGATAATTGATGCATGCATTGGAGGTCAAGGTCCCTGTGGTTAGGACCTCCCTTAATTACCGTTTGCATAAAACCTTTGTCATGGGAATAATCCATCCTCTAAACTAGAGATGAAACACTTAACATACCACACAACAAAGATTTGTGCTAGCTGAGGTGAAGCCTCACAAAGCATGCTCTGTGGGGGAATTGTCCCACATGTGGCAAAAGGATGTCAAAGGGACACTAGATAAATATGGCACCAAGAGTGTTCAAGTGGAGAATGTGTTTTCATATGCTTGTGAAAGGAAATAATATCCATTTTCATGTGTGAATGCATAAGGTGGGATGGCCATGCCAACCCCCCATAAATTTTATGTGAGGAGTGAAGTGGTAGGATCCATTGACACAAGTTCCAACACCCCAATTAAGGGTTATTTTAAATTATTTTTATTATTATAAATTATAAGAATAAATAGTATTTGATTTAAATAATGTTCTTAATGGTGGAGATTCACCCCCACTTTAGCATGGAAATTGTTAACTTGTAAATAGATTTTGCTATAATAACATGGGCCAATACCAAGGATTATCAATATTACATAACAAATATGACATGTGTTGATATGACATTTTCCTTAATTAATTAATATTATATAAGTTAATTAAAATAGCACAAATATATTGGAAATAAATCTTAATTGTTGATTAGTGTATACTACCATGAATATTCACACATATTCCATGGAAGTTAAATATCCACCATCCACTTTATAATTACTAATAATTAAATTAAATTTTGGAAGGCCTATTATGAAATGGCATGCCTATCTACATAGATATATCTAACACCTCATTATATAAAATATCTAATATATTAATACTTATAAAAAACTAAAAAGAAATTACTCTTTTAAAAAATGTAAAAAAAAATTACATTTAATTACTAACTATCAAATGTTTTACAATGGGTAGGACTTATTTCTTACAACTTTCAAGAATATCACAACAAAAAAATACAAATTTAGAGTTTTCATTTTAGATGTGTATGATTATAAATATTATATTAATATAGTTCCTTCCTTCAACGCTTTAGCATAACTCAATTGGTGAATTTAGTAATAATGATGTCTTATGTACCTTGAGATTCTAATTTCAAATCCCCTAATTTTACCCATGGTTTTGGGCACGTGCTTAGTGTGACCTTGTTTACCTAGGGATTATGGTGGTAGCAGCGAGTATGAGACTTGCCCATATGCGGTTCTGTGTGTGTGTGTGTGTCTATATCCTTTCATCATTATTATTTTTCTTTCATTTGTTCAAAATTATTAATCTCTAGAATCAAGTGATTAACATTTTTGTGAATTTAATTTTAAACTATTATTTAATTTGTTGTCTTTGTAAGGATTTGTTGATGTTGTTTGATTCCAAGAAAGATAAAGGAGTCTCCCGGATGTGAAGTCATAATTAAACCTCACACTTTTTGTAGTAGGAGCCCTAACAAGAAAATTAGGTTCATTGTCATAATCTTAAAGATTTTCCTTGGTTGTAATAAATGAGAAAAGAGAAATGCATATGCTTTCAGGATAAACAATTAATTTAACCTTGTGATGTATTCAATTTTAAAGTGTGTAACGATTCTTTCATGAAAAGGAAAAGAAAGTGAGCCTCTAAGAGAAACGAAATAATATTATCCTAATAAAAGAACATACATATATCTAAAAGAATCATTAATAAACTTGTGATATAGTTCACAAAGAAATAATGATCATGAAATAAAAAGATAGATGATTCAAATATGAATACTGAAGGCAACGAAGTAGTTCTTTTTCATTATTATCTATAAACATAAACATACATCACAAATAATGAAATAATAGAATCATGATAAATCACGACATATGTATGAAAAATGTGTCGACTCCAAGAGATTTGAATTATGAATTTGAAGTCCCAAGGTACATTATTACAATGATAAAAAACCAGTTCCAATAGTGGAATGTTAATAAAATACTTGCTTCTCAAAAGCTTAATCTTCTCGCCTATACCTAGTTTGAGAAGCCAAGATGAAAAGTCATTTTCTTGAGCTATGAGGGTGTATATATAATAGATGAGGTGACTCACCACCTCCCTTGTGACTTGTGAGCTGCTATGTGACATTTCAAATTCCTATGGGACCCTTGAGCTTCTATATGACTCTTCACATTCTGTATGTGACCATTGGTGTTCCACATGTTTACATTTTATCCTTTTTCATAAATTACATAATTACATCCACAAATTCTATGGAAAAATTAGACTCTTATGGTGACACTTAGACAAACCATGACTTGGTATTGATGACATGGAACTTCATTGTGATGTCTTAAGGCCAAGATTGTCTCCTGTCTTCCATCTTTGTATCTCCATGGTGGTTCTTGCATGTACTCCATATTCATCCTCCAAGGGGTTGATTGATAGGGAGTATTCAATGTGATATTAGTCTTCATTCTTTTCTTGTAATGTGGTTCCCCTTTTTTTCTTCACTTCATGATCTCGTTGTAGCTCCAGATTTACAAGTGGCTTCTTACATGATCTCATTGTCATCCTCCTTGAGCATCATCCTATCATGTCAAGATAACAACACGTGGAAATGGAATTTGGTCATGAAAAGACAACGTCAGTCCCCAAATATCCTTATCTATATTATTTCTCATGCAACAGATTGATTGAACTGGGAGATTGTACAGAGTTGAGGAAGAGGGATTGTGTAGTGCCAGAAAATATAAGGCAATGATGAAGGTATAATCACTAGGAATGCATAGTGCATGGGGACTAAGGGACAAGGAGGCAAGATATTTAAGTTAAAGGAGTTAGAGATGCATTTAGGTGGGCTTTCTCACTTTTATTGCATAGTGCGCAACTCTCGAAGGACTAAGACAGTTGATTGTGCAAATGAGCAAGTCAAGGACTAGGATAATGCCAAACTGCTAGATAGAAATATGCAATGCATAATAAAGGCCCGAATAAAAAAATATGGTGTATTTAGCAAGTGCAAGAGGTAGGGATTGGGCACTAGGAATACACAATGTATATTTTTGGAATGAAATGACTACATAGTGCATAGTTATAGGAGGTAAGGATAGCTAACTAGGTCTTGAGACTGTGGAGTGCATAGTTCAGGAGACCAAGATGAGACAATTAGAAATGATCAACCACATGAAAATAAGACATCTAACACCCAAAATCAATATGAAATAATTAAAAAAACAACAAATGATAGATACCTCCAACTATAACGCTTAAGATACATCATGTGACACTAATGTCATGTACAATAAGAAAGTGCACAGTACTTTGGAAATAATTCTAATGCACATATCTATGACAGATAAAACCCATTAGTACAAGAGAAACCACTAAATGTTTCACTTAAAGATGAAATGGACCTCCCTCTCAGAAAGTGTGACACTTCCCTTAATAAATAACGATACTTGGAATCTTAGAGCACATGTATGGAATGACTCTAAGAACTAAAAATTAAAGTTCCCATGATTAAAGGAAGGCTCCACATTTCTATTATAGGAAATAATTTGGAGGGTGTTGTAGCAACGAAAACGCTTGGCGACACAGTATTCAAACTCCAGCTTCTCTATCATGGTCTAGCTTTATGCACATGGTCTTGTCTTTCAAGGAGCGTTCATTCACCATGTGGATTACCTTGGCTTCCCCATTTATGTTGAAAAATGTACCAATAAATTCCCAATTTTATTTTTCCTTGATTAAATTCATAAAATTTGAATTTCCAGATCAACATGAAACTTGGATGATGTTAATTTGCGTGACATAGATTGAGTCACCAAGTTTACTCCATAAATTCAGTTTGGAGGAGTTAGAGTTGACTTCAACATCTATGATTGCTAATTTGTAGTAATCAAGGTGAGTTATCTCAGGTTGTTTCCAATCAAACTAGTTCTAACTTTTGGAGGAACTAGTGCAAGGTCAGTTAAGCAGTGGGACTTCAGTCAAACTCAGCAATCATACAATTAACTTATCAATCATCCCAAAATAACTAGTTTATGCAGAGAATTTGAGTTACCCAATTGAGGTGGAGATTCCAAGGTAGTGTAACATCACTTGTAGACTAGTCCTGAGTGTACAGTTGTTGCATGTAGTCAGATGATCAACCTAAGGAATTGTGCAATTCAACTAGAGTAATTTCCTAAATAACAGGAGCTAATTCCTCAAGGAACAATGCAAGGAAGTAAGATCTGAACCACAGGAAAAAATTTACTAAGTCTGGATTAGACGCCTTTAGTGAGAAGAGAGATAGGTTATGCACTTTTAGGATGTGCTCAATTAAGAAAAGAAATTTCAATACATCTCTATTCATTTGATTAATGCAAGGAGGCATTGGGGTTTTTAGCAGATTTATTTCCCCATATAAAAATACTTGCTACATGTGTGATATTTTTTCTACATGTCTGAGAGTTTTGTTCTAAATTTTTAATTAATCTCCATGAAGTAGTAGAGTAGGATTATGTCTCGTGATTTTGATTAGAAGTTCATGAGAATTGAAAACATATTCCATAATTTCTACATGGTTGGAGAGCTCCAGTATTGTAGCAATAATGTTGTAACTCCTAGGGCTCCCTTCTTTACTTTTATCAACCCAGTAGTTCGTAATCAACTTGGAAGTGACGGTGATGTATGCACAAGTACTAGCTCTTACTGCAGGCTGTCACTTGATCAGATGGCACAAGTTCGCTAGGAGCTCAAGCCAACTTCTATGAGTTCTCAGAAGAAGCTTTTAATTGTGATGGAAGAAAGCTAACTCAAAGGAGGCTATTCTACTTGCAGAAAGAGGATAAAAGCTGAAAGGAAATGCAAACCCTAGAAAACCCTAGTTTTATCCACTAACCCTACTTTTGCCAGAAAAGGAGTTGAAACTACTAAAATGGATGCTATGGACTACTGTAAAGGTAAAATACATGTACTCAAGCTACTTCTAAAGGAAAATGTGGAAGAACCATATTTTTGTACTTTTGAGCAATTTTATACAGAATTATTATGTTTATGTTTTAACTATTTCTGACTGTGCAGAGGTTTGGTGGCGAAGGGAGATAGAGTTGGCTATTGCAGATGATAAGGAAGGTGTGGAGAGGACCTAAGGAGTCCCTAGCACCCTTCTGGAGATTCCCATTACGATCAGACTTCAAAAAATAGCTCGCATGAACTTCTACAGGAAGTCTATAGGGGATCTACAAGAAATTCTACAGGAAGTTCTACAGGAAGAGGCCAAAAGTGATTTTTCAAGGTTTGGAGGTGGAAAAATGGTGGGAAAAAGGAAATGAAGGTTCGATGAGGTTTTTATATGATCTATGACTCTATCAATGAAGATAAAACATGAAGGAGATGGTTGGATTGGTTCAAAGGATAAGAACCCGGTTTTGCACAAAAACGTAGAAATTAGGGCTATTTCGGAAAGTGTGGCGAATGAGTGGAGAAAACCTTGAGAGATGGACTAGAGTAGGTTGGGTGATGAAAGGATGATAAGATGGTATGGTATTTAAGTGAGCTGCACACCTGCTTCTAAAAAATGATTCAATAAGAATTAAAAAAACAAAGTTTTACCTATTTTAACCAATTCCGTTCTAAAAACTAGAAAAGTGTTGAACAAAACTTTATGGACAGGCAATGATGCAAGAAACCCATGGAAATTGAACAAGAATATATCTAATCATGTAAATACAAATAACATTAATTTCTCTAACTCAAAATCTCTCAGTAGTAATTGCATTGGAAAGCAAAAATAGTGGTTTGGTGGCAGCAAGAGTGCCTTGGTCTCAGTTCATGGTCCCACAAAGGGAGAAAGGAGATCAAGGCCTGTTTGGTGGCATTTTTGTGAAACTTCTTCTATTATTGTAGCAAACTATCTAACTAATCTTGAAACTAGAACAACTATTCTAATCATCAAAAACAACCTAAGTAACAAAGCTAGATTGAATCTAAACAACAGAAATCATTTCATGAATGCAAGAAAAACACATATCAATATAAGAAGGAGGTACTAGGCACTTGGGTTGGGCCCAACCCCAAGAGCTACAGCCCCCTTAGAAAGGTTAGCTCTGTTTCAAGGCTGGATTCATATTCATCGATAAAAAATAAATAGTCACATCCCAAAACTGTCTACAAAAAGAGCTCAAAAATGAGTTGAATGCAGGGTTGCACTAAAGTGTGAAAATAGACTGTTCAATAGCTAACCTACTAAGGGCTAAGGCCTTCTTATTTATACAAGTTGAGGACTCCGAACAGTCCTCCTAAACTTTAGGAACTCGGTTGCCAAAACTTGCAGATAACAACAAATTCACTAGACCTGCTCGACTGCCATTGTGATCATCGATGTGGTGGCCTTTGTACTCCGAGCTACTGGTGTAGAACTTGAGGAAGGGGTCATCAATGTAGGAGACACCTTTCCTATAAGTCCTCAGCTTCGTTTCTTCAAGTTTTAGTTGTCAATCTTCTCATAAATGCTTGGTCTTGGTCCAAAAATGTCCAAAAATCTGCAATAAACACTCATTAGACTTTGTGGTAAAGTGACTATCCCCATTCACTCAATTAACATAAATATACTAAAAAACATGCACAAAACTATGGATAATGGTGGATTAAATGGAAACAATAGGCAAAATGAGCCCATATAGTTACCCATTTATGGGGCTCATCATCACCCCCCTGCTAAATGGGTTGCTCGTCCTCTAAGCAACTAATCCAGTTCTTCATTCTTGATCACTTTAATAGCTTCCCTAACATCCCATGCATCTAAGGTGATGTCTTCTTCCCTGTCATGAAAACCTTCCTTTCTATATACCTCCTCCCATTTCTTGTGTTCTTCTTCTTCCTTAACCCCTTGCAGTAGTCCTAAGAGTAGTGGAGGACTGAACTTAAGTCCAATCCAGTTGGCTTTCAAGTTTTGCATTCATTGTTTGTATAGAGGCATTCTCACCGAGGCCTCCCTCATTCTGGATGGGGAGTGATACTCCCTGATCTTTAAGTTATAGGATAGTGTATTCCATCTCCTCATACAAGCATGAAGGAAATAATCACCAAATAATATTTCCATATCTTCAAAATGGGCGATAGCTTGCGCTTGCCTTTCGACATAATCCGGGAGAACTTAAGGGTTGTTGGCAAGGTGTTGATGAGCATATATGAGAGCTAAGGGGTCTTCTAGTTCTGCCTTGATTAGCAGGGGCTCATTCAGTTCTTTGGCCATGATCTGTTGAGCTTCCACTGCTCATTTTCCTTCATGGCTCATCCTGGAAGCCATAGCCATGAGCTCTACATCTCCTAATGCAGCATTGGGGTCCCAAAAGTTCATATCAAGGAGTGCCATATTAAGTAAGTGGAACTCTGCTAATTTGGCCTTGTTCTTGGCTGACCTAGTAGCACACAGATGCATAAACTGACCATAATCTTGGAAAGGAATTGTGCCCCTTTGGGCAAATGTTTTGATTTGGAACTGGAGCCATTGGTCTTTAAGATACAATGCATAATTTCTAGCCAGTATTTAGAATTAGTATGCCAGCTTCTCTCTCCTACAACTACCGTTTCAGAATTAGTATTTAAGCTGCTACGTGAGACTCCCTCTTTTGTTGCTTCTTTATCATCATTTCCACACCAGGCTGTGGCTCTCGCTCTTGTTGTTGTTCCTTTGTTGTTTCTTGACTTGCTAGGGGACCTTCCTATAGTTGCTTCTTTTCATAAATCGGTGTTATGTCTGCCCTTTGAGTTTCCTATTGCTGTAACTATTTTTTCAATAGTGCATTTTCCTCCTGTAGCTGGGCTCTTTTAATGCTTTCAGTGTGTCTCACCATTGCCAACTCCCTTCTTAATTATTTTAGTTGTTCTTCAATCTGGCCTATATCTGCAACTCCCTTGGATTTAGAAATTTTCATCCAAGTGTGTGTTATAATTCTTTTTTGTTCTAATTCAAACAAAAGGGGTATAGAAAATTTTTGTGGGATGATCTTCCCACCATCTAGCAAGTTGTAATATGAGCCCAAATTAGGTTGAGGGTTTGGTTCATGTATCTCCTTGGTCTTGTCTTCTTCTTGTGACTGTTTCACTGCCTCTTCTTCCAATTCTTCAATCTCCTTTATCTTGGTCAAAGTTTCCTGTAGAGAGGTCTTAGCTTCTTCTAGAACTGTTTTGGTGTCCAACAGTTTGATTCTTTCCTTCCAAGTGGAAGTTTTGGGGCTTCGTCTCTCATAAGTGATAGATATTTAGAGGGGGGTTCCTCCTTTTCCTCAGTAGGTGCATCCTCAATTATTATAGGTTCTTTTGATGGTGGCTAGGGCTTGCCCACCTTTATCCTGGTGCTCCTTCTGGCCTTGAAATACATGGTTGCTTCTGTTTTTATTTTTCCTTTCTATTTTATTAGTGTGCTCAATGCAGCCAGCACAACTGTTGCTTATTTTGCCAAGGTTTCAGGGGATGTGTCTTCCTGCTGTTGTTATCCTTCATCTTTTGCTATATTTTCCATGCCTATTGTTTCTGCTTATGTTTCTGTTATTTCTGGCAGTGGCTTCTCTGCTTCTTGCTAGGCTCATGTCTTTCTTGTGGTAGTGCTCTTTTGGCCTTTCTTAGGTTTTTTCTTCTCACTTTTGTTCTTTTCCTTTTCTTTGTCTTTGGGGTGGTCTTCTTTTCTGCTTTAGGTATTATGGTGGGTTTTTCAAGTTTCTCTTCTGATTCCTATTCCTCCTTTGTTTCCTGCTCTTCCTCTGTCTGAATATGTGGTGTCTCCTCATGCACTTCTTCCTCAATTTCTTGTTTCTCTTCCTCCTCCTCACTGCGAGATGAGCTAATATCCTCAGTCAAAGTTTTGATGTCATCATCTGTAGACATATTTATGAAAATGTCCCAAGCTATGGGAATGGCATATGTATGTAAGGCATCTTCTACCAATATTTTGATGAGCCCATGGTGGGCCAGCTGGTCTAGGACGCCTCAATTTAGCTTGGTACTACATTCTATTAAATACTAGAGGAGGAAATATGGGAGACTCGGTTTTTTAACTGGAGGCAGGTCTATCCCATACCTCAATTCATGTAGTAACCTGAAGTGATAACCGTAAATTATGTTAAACCTTCCTTCACAAGTGACATATTTCATTATTTGTTAGTTGAATTCATTCCATGGAGGAGGTAAGCTTGTCCTTCTAACCTCATTTTTATCCTCTACAAGATTCTCCCCAGATTGAAAAAATGTCTTCTTAGCCACCTGTCCCAATGCTTTTTCTTCCTTGCTCCAAGTGATCCCAGGTGGAAGGCCTGTGATTCGACTAATAAAATCAGGGGTGAGTTCTATGGACAGACCCCTAAAACTGACTGTGGAATGTGTTTTCGAATGGGGTCTTAAGGCCATCAGAAATTCTTCAGTTACCTCATCATCATATCGATGTATTCTTTCAAAGAAAATCATCCAATTTTCCCTGGTGAAGAGGGCCACCACCTCAGGGTGCTCATGTATTTGGTTGGAGTTCAAGGGCTCCTTCCTCATAAACCCCCCTAGCATGGTGTTGATTGGTATCTAAAGTGCTTAGGTGAGGAGAAAAACAACAATTTCAAAGAAAATCGGAGACAGAGGGACAATAGAGTTTTGTTTCTTTTTTCTCTCTGAATTGTAGAAGGAATTTCTGTGTGCTCCTTCTGAAAACATCAAATTGCAATATTTCCCTTGTTTCAAACTATTATTATCCTGAATTTAATCTTCTGCTTTGGGAAAGAAAATATTCTTTTGACAGAATGAAGAATAAATAACACAGGGTTTTTCTTAGAGAATAGACAGATATGCAATTTTAATTTTTTCCCACAGAGGCTGGTTTTTACGATTGCAAGTGCTTTCTTTACACCAGAATATGAAAAAGAAGAAGTCAAACTTTGAATGCAGAGAAGAAAATAGAGAAATGTGTAGATCTCAGGGAAAATATGCAGGTATAATTTCAAACTTCATTCTCCTCTCTTTCAATCTAATTCTGTGTTTTTAATCCACCACCTTATACAAATAAGTCCTATGCAGGGAGGTTTCCCAACCCTACCTCATTTTAAGCTCGAATTCTGGTAAAAATCCTAGGTTTTCCTTCTGCTGGCTATTCTCTGCCTTCCCTGTAGAATGTAGTAGGGCTCCTGTAGAGCCCGATAGGCAAGAGGGTTTAAAAAAAAAACTAGCAAAAAATTGGCAGAGGACGACTAGTTTGCTTCTATGAAGGTGGTAGACAAACACTGCAGTCAAGAGCTTCGTAACATGCAAATGAACCAAAAGGGTGGTGGAGGCTTGGAGTGCATTTTACTTAACTTTTGGCGTAATCCGTGATGAGGAGATGATGTGGCTATATGGGTACATTATCCCCATCCAGACTGTTTGTCTGATGCCAGTGTCATTATGGTTCCTCATGTCGCCTGGCCGCCATCACCTCCCTTACTCCTATTATCCACCGCCACCACTACCAGTTTCAAATGCCTTCTTCCCAAGTTGACAAGCCGCATGTGCTAACTGCATATCTAATCAACAGTTTGAATTTGTACATGGCTCAACAGAATTCTATGAAGGGGTGTGAACTAAACAAGGGTGGCTAGTTTTCTGGCCGCCAATTCCACGTAATTGACCATTCCCACAATTCATGCAGTTTTGAAATATTACTCATGCAATCGAGGAATAGATTTAGGCACTTACCTACTCAGTCGCTATTGTGTTATGCATATTTCAGATTTTGGCATTTTTTTTCGTCGTTGTTGTTGCTGCTTGCACTCTGCATGCTCGGCCTTGGGTTTTCCTGATGATCTACCATTCAAACATTTCTCTTCATATGTCCTCTTGTGCTGACCCTATCTCTGGAGTATGTTTTTCAAAGGGATCAACTACTACAGGAATCTTGTAGGATTTCCTGTAGCTACTTCTCCTCTTGAAATTCAAGCTAATATATGAGTAAGGCCAAAATTGTTGAAGAAGGTCTCGACTGAGAAGAAATCATGGCTAGAGTGTATTAGGTACGGATGAGTGAAACTATTGCTACCTTGATTTGTCTTTTTTATTTTTGTTGTGTGGTTGTAGGATGATAGAAACAAAATATATATATGTGGCTGGGTAGGGACAAAAACGAGGGGAGATGTAGGTGTATAGGGATGGAATGGAAAAATGGGAATATGGATGGTGGTAAAGAGGTTCACAGGATCGCTAGACAAATTTCCAACCCTCGTGTTTTGTTTTAAAATGGATTTTGGCCTTCCTGTAATTTCTACAGGATCCTCCTGTAGAAAGCATAGAGTTTCCTGTAGGATGTGGAATTCCAGAAAAAATGAGACCAAAACTTGGGAAAGAATAGCAGTGATGGGGTGATGGATAGTGAAGGGTGCATGTAGCTTGTCATGTCTTTTCCTCTTGTGCAGTCCTCCTGCAATGACCATCCTGTAACCTACAATTTATTCAAAAGAAGTTAGGTTTTTTTCCTTTTTTTTGAGACACCTGGGGTGCCTCCAGGAGGTTTTTACCCTCACTTCCTACCTTGGGTGCCTCCAAGAGGTTTTCACCCAGCAATCTTTTATTCCATTTTCTTTTTTCTCTGTTTTTTCTATTTGTTTTTTTCTCAGGGTGTGGGTGGATTAGAGACAGGGACCTGCTCCACTACCAGCATTGATTTACCCAGAGTTTCAATGAACTCCTACTTGAAAAGGGGCTTCCTATAGATTTTTGATCAATGCCCATTGACGAGCATGGGGATGGCTTCTTATCAATGGTCCAGATAAGGACTGAACCATTTTCATTGCACTTTTCTACTATATATGGTCCCAGCCATCTGGTTCTTAGCTTGCCCTTGAAATATTTGTACCTTGAATCATACAGTAGCACCCAATCTCCCAACTGAAATTGTTTCTCTCTGAGGTGTCAGTCATGACATATTTTTCTTTGAAGCTAGACTACCTCTGAGTGGAGAAGGGCCTGCATTCTCTGTTCATCTAATCCATTTAGCTGAAGCAATATTTCTTTTTGTGCATGGTTAAGGTCTAGGTCTAGCTAAGCTGCCAGCCTTAATGTGTTATATTCGAATTCTATGGCTAGAAAAGCATTCTTCCCATAGACCAGCTCATAGGTTGTGAAACCCGTGGTAGTTTTCTAAATAGTTTTATAGGCCCAGGTGCCGTCAACCAATCGGTCTACCCAATCTTTTCTGTTGTTGCTCACCACCTTAGTCAAAATCTCTTCCAAAGCTCTATTAGTGACTTCCACTTGTCCATTTGCTTGTGGGTGATAACGGGTGGAAGTTTTGTGCTTAGTCTTGTGGTATGTGAGCAGCTCTTCAACTAAATTGGAGGTAAACTGACTCCCTTGGTCTGTAACTAACTTTCTTGGGTAGCCAAACTTGTAGAAGATGTTTTCCCTTAAAAACTCAGCTACCTTTTCCTCTATTGCTACTTTGATTGCCTTCGTTTCTTCCCACTTTGTCAGGTAATCCATGCATACAATGATGTAAGACTTCTGTTTTGAAGGGGGGTTGATAGGACCTACAAATTCCATGCCCCACTTCTCAAATGGATCGAAAGTCACTTGAAGTTGTAGGGGCATCTCATCCCTTGGAGTCGGTTTCCCCATCCATTGACATCGATCACATTGGCTGATGTATCTCTTGACATCTTGATGGAGAGTGGGCCAATAGTAACCTACCTGCAAAGTCTTGAAAGCATTCCTCTTGCTGTAAAGTGGCCCCCATAAGGTCCATCATTATAGGTTGAGATGATGTCAAAGACTTCCTCCTCCCTAACACATCACCTCAAAATCTGATCTGGGCCAAGTTTGAATAGGTTGCCCCAAATCAAAGTGAATGGGGCACTTTTACTCACGATATTGATCTTCTATTTTGAGGATAGGTGTGGAAGAAACTGTGCGGAAACCAAGTAATTTGCTATATCAGCAAACCATGGAGAGAGTACTGAAATAGAAAATAAGTGTTCATCTGGCATTTGATCATCCACCATTCCTTCTTCACCCGTAGGCAGATCTAGTCTAGACAGTAAATCAGCAACAACATTTTCCTTACTTAGCTTATCAACAATAGTCAAATCAAATTGTTGCAACAAAAGCAACCATCTAATGGTACGAGTGTTTACATCCGGTTTATTCATCAAATACCTAATTTTAGCATGGTCAGTGTGTACAAATGTTTGATAACCAGTGATGTAGTGTTTGAACTTGTTTAGGGAATGGACTACAACTAGGAGCTCTTTTTCGGTTACCATGTAGTTTAATTTTTCCTTAGACGAGTTTTTATTGACAAAATATATGGCATATGGTAGCTTCTCTTCAACTTGTCCTAGGGCTAGTCCTATTGCTTTGTTCGAGGCATCTGTGTGAATGTGGAAAGGTAGGGCCCAGTTGAACCTCTCAAGACTGGGGCAGTCACTAGCTTACCTTTAGAGGCATCCAAAGCCTCTTGACAGTTTTCAGTCCATATAAACTCAACATCTTTCCCCAAAAGACCAAACAATGGAGAGGCTAGCTTGCTAAAATCCTTAGTGAATCTTCTATAATACCCTGCTAAGCTTAGAAAACTCTGAACATATCTTACCTTTTGAGGAGGTGGGACCCTTTGGATAATAGCAATCTTGTTGGGATCCACATGTAATCCTTGCTGAGAAATTGTATGACCTAGCATGGTCCCTTTAGTCATCAGGAATTCACATTTTTCAGGACCGAGGGACAGATTCATTTCAATACACTTGGCTAAAACTTTTCCCAGGTTAGTCAATGCTCCTTGGAAGTTGGAACCATAAGGGGTAAAGTCATCCATATAGATTTCCACCGAATCATGAACCAGCACAGCAAATATGCTCAGTGTTGCTCTTTGGAAAGTGGCAGGAGCATTGAACAACCCAAAGGGAAGGACTCAATAGGCAAAGGTACCCCATGGAAAAGTGAAAGTGGTCTTATCTTGGTCTTCCAGGCTGATTTGGATATGGTTGTACCCGCTAAACCCATCTAAGAAAGAGAAAAACTTCTTCCTTGCTAGGCCATCTAACACTTGATCTATGAAAGGCAAAGGGAAATGGTCCTTCTTGGTGGCCTTGTTTAGTTCCCGATAATCTACATAGATTCTTCACTTCCTGTTTTTCTTTGGCACTAGCACCAAAGGAGAAACCCATTCACTGTCAGAGATGGGGTAGATAAACCCTGCATCCAACAACTTTTGCAATTCTTCTTTTACAATGTCCTTGAGGGCTGGATTCATCCTCCTTTGAGGCTGCCTAACTGGCTTACAATCTTCCTTAATGTAAATGTGATGAGTAAAGACAAAATGGTGGACTCCCTTCATCTCCTTATAACTCCAAGAAAAAGCATCCAAGTGATTCTTCAATAAGTGACACAGCTCTTTCTCCTGAGAGGTGGATAGGGCTGAGTTGATCCTCAAGGTTCTTTCTGGGCCAAATTCCACATTCTTAACTCAAAGAGAGGTCAGATCAACCACACAGAGATCAACTAAATGAGTAGCTTGGGTTTCTTCCACCAACCCTTCTAAGGGCAACAAACTGGGGGATGGATTCTGGATCAGGTTTTCAATAAGATCATCCTCGGTTTGTGGACCCCCCATGGTAGTTTCTACTGTACACAATGGTGCGGCGTAGACTTCAACCTCATCTTCCTCCTCCAACCAGAGGGGTAAATTATGTTCCAGTAGAGGTTGGGTAAGAGGATAGAGGACTAGCTGCTTGGACATATGCCCATTCTTGATTGTCATGTTCCCAGCTCAGTAGATGATGTAGGCATCTGCAGTAGCCAACTAAGGTCCTCCTAGGATGAGGATACCCAGTGAGCTTTGCCTTTGGTTGGAGAACCAAGAAATTAGTAGGGCACTCCCAAGAATCAATAGAGACCATGAAATCTTCGACAATCTCCTCAGGGATCACGGTGTAGTGGTTTGCTAACTGCAATACTGTCGAGGTCTTTCTTAGGGAACCCTGAAGGTTGAGCTTAAACATAGTGTCCTTGGTCCTCACATTAATGGAAGCCCCTAGATCAAACAAGGTATGGGGGATTATGGTGCCATTAATGTGGACATCGACTATTGGACTCCCAGGGTCTAGATATTTCAGACAAATTACCTGCCCCAACATCAAAACAAATAGTTGTCCTATGACATTGATAGTTGGGGCATCTCTCCTTCACCTTCCTGGGTGTTTAAAGCACTTCTCCTTGATCATCTTGTTTTATATGGGTACATCCTTTATGGCTTGGAGAAGGGGTATTTTTACACATAACTGTTTCAGTTCTCCCAGAAGTTTAGTTTCTTCTGGTGTTGGTTGTGTGGTTCCAGTTAGTCTCTCAAGAAAGGGTGGAATGGATTTTGTTCACTTTCATGTTTCTCTTCTTCATCGTCCTTAGGAGGAGGTTGGCTGTCTGGGAGGACCTTCCCAGATCATAGGTTGATCTCCTAAATCTCCACAGCATACATAGGGCATGTTGTTTCTCTAGTATATACCTATTGGGCATATATGTTATTGGGGTTCAGGTTAGTAGGTATTTGGGGTTGTCTTGGAGGAGGAGGAGCTAATGGTTGTGGTTGAGCAGGTGGTGGAGGCAAAAGAGTGGGAGGAGAGTTGTATTGGGTCCTCCACCCCTGATGAGGTGCTTTCCACTGAGGTTGTGGCTGAACGTGAGAATGAAATGAATGAGCAACAAGAGTATGGTATTGATATGGATACTGTTGGTCACTTTAATTGCTTATTAATTTAAACAGTCGAGTGCCACATAAATTGTCAACCCAGGAAAGTTTGATTATTTCAAAGGTGACTACGTACTGTATGTACTCAATTTTAATAGCACTAAAAAGTTGTAGTATAAATAAATCACACTTTGTTAAACATTTACTTTGTGTTACAGCAGTTATACTCTATTGCAGGAATCGAATAAGAAATGGATAATTAATTAAAAAGAGTAAATCTGCAAAAGAAAACAATGGCTGTCCTGTAACAAAGGATCAGGACCCTATTCCCAGAGTAGGAACATTCAGCACCTTCCTCTGTTATCCAGTTCACCAATTCACTCTGTAAATCCTAATCACCAGTGAGGCACTCATGTAACAGCATCAATCAATTAAAAGAGAAACATAGTTTTAGCAAAAACAAAATAACATCAGAAGAAGTACTCATTAACAAGGTATGAAAAGAAATCACACGTAACACACAACCGAAAGGAAATGGGTGAATCTTGTGATGAAGGTGGGCCCTGTCCTTCTCACAAGATTCCCCAGGACATGGAAACTAAGATAAAGTACTCATAACAAAACTTTATTCATCCGTCAATATACCATATTACAGAAAAGATTCAGTCTTGTTTCTTCAACTACAAGCCTTGTGTTACACCTTGTTCATCCTCCGGAGATCTCGTCTCTAATGTAGATGTCTCCTCTTTATAGAGGATACATCTATTACAAAATATTTTCATTATAGATTCTAGTTCAACCCTCTATACAAAAATATGGAAATCAGTTCCCGTTAACAGAATGTTGTTACAGTAATTTAGATTATGAACGTTACGACCAATGTAAGAGTTTCTTCAATGATCGATCAGGTTCCTTTGTTGTTGCAAATCTGGTACGCAAATCTCAACTATCTCCTTGAGATTTGCATGTTGTCCTTGCTGTTTCAGCTTCGAGATTCGTGTTGTTCCCGTTGTTTCAGCAATTGCAAAATATAGTCCTGCCAACTTTGGGAAGTTTCAACAATTGTTCAGCAACTGAGTCAACTTCAAGGATCAATTATAAAGATAGCATGATTATGTGTTAAATAATTAAACATATAGTAATGAGAAGAGTTACTGTATACCTTTAGAATGATTGAGTCAAAACTCTAGCAAGGGCTTTCAACTATGGGTTGAAAAGGGTAATATTATGACAAAATATAAGGTCAGAAATAGACAATATGGGATCCTAACATCCCCCCCAACTGACAACTTCTACTTTGAATCTGAGTCAGAATATTGGGATGAACAGTGCAGATTGCTTATGCAATAAGTATAGAAAGTGCTGTCAACCATGTCTCTAAACCCGTGGAAACTCTAAAGTTTCTGCCATGCTACCAGCTCCTCCTTTTTGGTCAATTTGAACTGAGCCTTGTATTGCTGTCCACGTAGCCATAGCAGAGGGAAGTGAAAGTGGTAACCAATCCATTGTTCAACACACAGTCGAATGCATTTAACATAATTAGGTATTCGTGAAATTGCTGCCTGAAGATTGAGAGGATTATAAGGGTGGTACTCCTGTCTCTCCTTAGGACAGTTTTCCCAGAATAGATTATTTGCTTTTATAGCCAGAGCTCCTTTAGTTTTCACATAATATTGGCAGTCTTCCAAGACTGCTGCCTGTAGTTTCATGATATGGTTAGTCATCCCTGGCTCTCGTAGAATTCGTTGATGTTCGGCAGTAAAAACAGTGTTATTTTATGCTTGATCCAGGTGGATATTGGTGGCCACCTGCCAAGTCCACCTGGAACCCCACCATTGTCTTTCTCAGCATTTTCAGTTTCCTTAATTGTAGCACAACTTACTATTTTTAGAAGTCTTTCGGGTCCCGAACTTCCGGAGCCGTTTTGAGGCCCTAAACGACGTTTTTTGGGAATCCAGGGAAAACACGGGTCCATGGTACATGGACCGGTGTTGCCGTTCCAACAATGATAGTGCTCGAATATATCTTTCTAATGAGCTATTGTACGCGTCAAACGGAGATCATATGCTAAAGTTACGACCCCGGGAAGTTGATGTACCAACTTACCCCCAAACGGGGCCCACAGTTTGGCGTTTCATCTCCTAGGGTTAGGTTTTGGAATGTTAAGGGTTTTTCATTGTTTCTCAACAATAAATAGGCCTTCGAGCCTCATTGTAAGTCAGTTCAGAGGCATGTAGCCCACACATCTCTTCTCAGAGATAGCTACCATCGCCCTAGCTAGTTTATTTCCATTCCTGATTGTACATATTTCAGCATTTTACATTAATGAAATGAAGTATTATTTATGTTGCATCTCTGTTTTTATGGTTATCATTGTAATTTGTTGTGTTCCTGTTTAAATCCGGATCAGTGGTATCGAGCGGTCTGCTTTTTCTATGTTTTTCTTTGCATGTCCCCAACGAGGTCGGGATATAAGGAGTTAGGGCTTGAACTGGTCGAACCTTTGCAAGACCAGCCTCGCAAATTCCGACGGCCTCCCATGGCGGATGAGAAGAAAGACGAGGGGGCAGGAGATCCTATCAAAATCTTCTTGCTCGAAGAAGCGCTCGAGCGACAACGGAACGCGATGATGGACAGCTTTGCGCAGATCCTTCAGCGGCTACCCAGAAGCGGCGCATCGGCTTCTAGCAGCTTCTCTAGAAACGCCACACCCTTTAAGGTACAAGTTAATTTTGAAATCCCCATATTCGAGGGTCAGATAGACGCCGATGCCGTAGATAAATGGTTAAATCTGCTAGAGGGTTATTTTTCTGTTCATGAATTTTCGAGTAGGGAAAAGATTGTTTTTGCTCTTCTCAAAGCAGCCCCCCACGTCAAGGACTGGTGGGAAACCTACTGCGAGCAGAAGGATGAAAGTACTGGCTCACTATTTTCAGCCGCACCCACCTGGGACTCGTTCCGGAATGCCATCAAGGAGCACTACTACCCTGTCGGGAGCTATGAGGATGAATACATAAAGTGGACCACGCTGCGGCAGGGAAGGGATCAAGATGTGCCGGAGTTCACCAATATTTTCGATACACTTCGCACGAAGTTGGGTATCAAGGATTCGGAGTAGCATTTGATACTCAAATATCGCGGCTGCCTGCACAAGTACATCCAGGAAGAAATGGAATTCCTGAACATCTCCTCTCTCGGCATAGCATATCGATATGCCATCAAGATCGAGCAGAAGTTTAAACAAAAGAAGCGACACTTTGGATCTGCGAATCCAAAGCAAGGGAAAGGTGCCCCGAAACCATAGAACAAAGGACAAAGCCAAGGCGGGGCAACCCAAGACAACCCGCCAAAGCTACAAGCAAAGAACAGTGTTGCAAAGCCGAAAAAGGACACGGGAAAATGGTGTGAGTTCCATAAGAGCTCCACTCACAACACAAGTGAGTGTCGGGCGAAGCAGTCACTGGTGGCTGAGCTAAAGGTTTCAGAATCAGATGTAGGTTCCGATTCTGAGTCAGAACCTGACAAGGGGAATGACAAAGGGAAGCAGATCATTGATGCGGATTCCAACGCCACTGTTGCTACTGCTAAGATCCAGAAAAATGAACCCGAAGATCCAGAGGAGGAGGAGTGTCTCTTCCACTCCCATATGTGGGTAAGGGGCTCCCCGCTACAGTTCATTGTCGATAGCGGGAGCCAAAAGAACCTCATTTTGACAGAGGTCGTGAAGCGGTTGGGCTTACCGACCACGGCACATCCACAACCGTACACCATCGGGTGGCTGCACCAAGGACGGGATCTTCGCGTGAGCCAATAGTGTCGCCTTCCATACAAGATCAAGCCCTTCACAGATGAGGTATTGTGTGTCATTGCTCCCCTTGAAGTCTGTGATGTATTATCAGGACAACCATACTTGTGGAAGCGACATGCTGTGTATGAATCAAGGCCCCGTGCTGTTATTATTACATTGGGAAATCAATTGTACAGGATACCAGAGGTAGCACCGCCTACTGCCATCTCTTTGATTACTGCAAAACAATGCAGTAAGCTCATTTCCAAAACTGGAAAATTTTTTTTCCTAACGATACGCAAGGAAAGAAGAAGACGGTGGCCACAACCTCCAGACAGGGTCCCTCTCCACGACAACTACAGATGGACAATGTCGTGGAGGAGTATGAGGACATCTTCACCTCCCCCGTAGGGGTTCCTCTGCACTGTCAGGTCAAGCACTCCATCGATCTGACCCCAGGTGCGCCGCTACCCAATGGACCAATTTATCGGCGCTCTGTTCTGGAAAATGATGAAATCAAGAGGCAGATTCAGGAGTTGCTGTAGAAAGGCCACATTCGTCCGAGTTCATCGCTTTGCGGGAGCCCAATTGTGTTGGTACAGAAGAAGGATGGGACTTGGAGACTCTGTACTGACTATCGGGCACTGAACAAGATCACTGTCTGTAATATGTACCCGATCCCACGGATTGATGACCTCCTGGACCAGCTAAAGGGGGAAAAATATTTCAGCAAGATTGATCTGAAGT
>APFE030550360.1:441-11580 GCA_000404065.3 Pinus taeda
AGCAAACAAGCAATTTTGCTTACAAGATAAAATTAAAATTAAATTTCAACAATGCTAAATCTGAACTCTACATAATTAAGTTTTGAAATTCATCAAACAACTACCCCATGGTATCACCACATTGTTTGGTAGCACCGATATTGTGATACATATAAGTTGCAAAATGATGCAACCTCCCATTGTCCGTATTGTAGGTGACCGCTACCCACCTCAAAAGTCAAGCCCCGAGGATCTATCCTCACCCAATTTCTTCCATGACATGCAAGAAACCAGTAAAATGAAATATTAAATTATTTCTATGATATCACGCATTTTTCTTCCGGTTGATTTGTGACTGGTGGAATAGCACCAAATACAAGCCTTCAATTCACTAGATATGGCAATATAATGCTTGAAAACAAAAAACCAATAATGTTGATAAGATTTTACGAGAAAGAAGTGAGGGAATTTCTTTGAAAGCCTTTTTTCAAGCCTTTGAAAGTCCTTGGTCCAATTGGGATTAATGCTTCATAGGATGCTTGAAAGTGGATGGTTCAACCATGTAACTTCCCCACTTCATTCCTTGAGATACTTGTGAACCACACTTAAAGATCTTGCCCACAAAGATTAGCAAAATAGATGAAATTTGCACAATGATCAATTAAACATGTTCTTAAGTATTCAACCTAGAAACACGTGTAATAGTTAAATCTAGAATGCAAGAATTCAAGAGAATAACAAGCAATTGCTACTCTCTCCCTTGGAAAACAGTGTCCCTATCAAGGCCTAGATTACCATACCAACTTGAAACAAGTAGCATAAAAACCAATAAGATTACCTCAACATAAGCACATGGCAAACCACACAAAGCAAGAGACCGTTGACCTCCAAAGTCTACTCATATTAACAATATAGCAAAATTACAAGAAAGTTTACCCAAGCTCTCAAGCTTCCCTCTCAAGAATGAGAGCAAATGGGTAAATATAAAGAGTTTTTGGAGAGGATCCCCAAGAGGCCCAACAAATTTGATGTGTGACCACCTATAGGTGGCAGCGTTGTCTCCTTAAGAAATCTACAACAGCGATTCTAAATCCTTTAAAGAATCTCAAAAATGAAACTTTAGATGTCCAGGATTACCTCCAGCCATTGATGACGCTCTTGCTGCAAACCACAGTCCACTTGCTTCTTCACTGAAACAACACTCCAGCTTCAATCCAAGCAAAATAAAAATGACAGAAAATCTGAAGGCACTTCCAAGCTATGCTCTCTCAGCTAGATGGTGTAAACAACTGAAGGGGATTGAGATGCTAGCTTGGGGACCAATTAGATGAATTTATAACCAAGCTTCCATCAAGCTTCTAATGGCTATGTGTCAGTTGTTCCACAGATCAAGGTAGAGAACTCCAGATGGAGTAATGGACCACTTCAAAGCTCCAACCAGAAAATTAATTAACTGCAGTTGATTTTCTTAATTTAAAGAAGCTACTGCAGTTGGTTTCCTTAAATTAAGGAAGACTGCAGTTCAGTTCCATAACTGTAGGTTATAGTTGAAAGAACTTAATGGAGCTTAACATGTAGTCCTATGTAATAACACATTTATAAATGATATAATATTTACTATTTTTAAAAATTTAAACCGTACAATGTACAGCAACTTCAGGCCAAATCGTTTACACATATATTTTGTGGAGTAAATAATTGCTACGTCCTATGTACATAACCAGATTTTATAATGATTAAATATTTATATTTTTAAAAATTTTAAAACCGATACAATGTTCAGCCAAATCGTTTCACATATATTTTTGCCAGGAGTAAAATAATGTACCACATTTTAACTTACATTTACCTTAAAATAATAATGTAGCCCTATGTAATAAACAGATTTATAAATGATATAATATTTATATTTTTAAAAAATTTTAAAAACGTTTCGTACCAAACTATGCAATTTTTAGATTTAATTCTTATTGGAATTTGAGTTCACGAAAGACAATATGATATTTTATTTTTTAGATATTAATTTGGATACCGCAATTTTTTATGATATATAATTTAATTATAATTTTTAGTTATTTAATATATATTATTAAAAAAATTTTTACTTTTTTTATGATTTTATTTTAATAGAAATTTGGTTAACGCAAATTTTTATGATATATAATTAATTATAATTTTAAGGTACTTTAAATACTATTTTTAAAAATTTTAAAAACGTTGAGTATATGTTTCCTACTCAAATATGCCACTTTTAGGTTAATTTTTATTATTAGGAATTGAATATTCACGAAAAAGCAAATATAGACTTTTAGTACTTTTTTATTTTTTATAGAAATTTGGTAACTCAATTTTTTTATGATATCATAATTTAATTGTATTTTTATTTTTTAATAGAAATTTGGTAACTCATTTTTTTTTAATGATATCATCATTTAATTATAATTTTTAGTTATTTAAATTATATTTTAATGTATAAATAAATTTAACTCTAAAAAATAAACGTGTGAATGGCAAAAACTATACAGCTTAAATTTACAATTTTAACCACTTCTTACTATAAACAAAATTGACTCAAAAATATATCCAAAAATAAATAAATAATAGACAACATACATATGAAAATTTATAGTAACTAAAAATGCATAAAATACAATTTATTAGATCTTAGGGTTAATAACCCAATAACCATTTAATATTTTTACTTCTTTTATTTTAGTTTTGGTTTCCCATTTCTGCGTGCACTTATATAGGCTTCCATTTTACCAAATCTTCATAATGGTTTACTTTAATTTAGCTATATTTAAATTAAGCGGCAAATACTCGCTACTATATAGCTTGTTTAATTATACCATCACAATTATAACAAATTAAATATATATTAATCTTCATAATGGTTTACTTTAATTTAACTATATTTAAACTAAGCGGCAAATACTCGCTACTATATAGTTTGTTTAATTATACCATCACAATTATAACAAGTTAAATATATATTTAATGGTTGATTTCCTATCATCCACTAACCTACTCAATCTAACTCTATAACGTGTGAGCCGAAAAAACCTCACCTAAACCATATATGCACAAGAGTTTGTGAGAGCTCCTAGATCGAGCACCAAGGACAACAGTCCGCTAGAGAGATATTCAGGTTACAAGGCGTTGATGAGTGAGCTCATTGAACATGAGCCTTCCAATTATGGAGAGGTTGCACAACATCAGGTGTGGCAGGATGCGATGGTGGAGGGGTACAACTTCATCATGCTAAATGATGTTTGGGAGGTGGTGCCTAGACCAACGGACAAGATAGTGGTTGGTTCCTGTTGGATCTATAAGATCAAACATGCCACAAATGGTAGCATAGAAAAATTCAAAGCCAGGTTTGTGGCTAAGGGGTTCTTTCAGAAAGAGGGAATAGATTATGAGGAAACATTTTCTCCCATGGCCAGGTATACTTCCATTAGGGTCGTGATCTCACTTGCATCACAGATAGGATGGCAGATTCATTAAATGGATGTCAAGACAACATCCCTGATTGGAGTTATAGAAGCGGAAGTGTATGTTGAATAACTAGATGGTTTTGAGATGCATGGAAGGGAAACCCATGTATGTAGGTTGAAGAGGGTGCTAGAACACATGTCCAAGCTACAATATTTAACACTCGCTCTTAGCGAGGAAGTTGTTCTCCACAACACCCAACTTATCTATGAAAAAAAACAAACTTTCCTTTTTTCAAGGACTTCGTCAAAATCTATGCCACCAGTTGATCTATAGGCACAAACTATAGTCGAACTAATCCACATTGTACATAGTCCCTGATGAAATGGCATCTAATGTTGATATCTTTTGACCGATCATGAAATACTAGATTCTCAAATAACTTAAAGCAACTCTAATTATCACAGTGGATAATGGTCAACTCCATCTCTAACCAAACAATGCTACTAGTAGCTTCTAAAACCATATGGCCTCACATGTAGCCATGATTGTTGCCATGTACTCTACTTCTACAAATCTTAACACAACTGATTTATGCTTGCCGTTGTACCAAGAGACAACCTCTAATCCCATGTTGAAGCAACACACTAAAGTGTTTTTCCAATCCACTGCATTACTTGCCCAGTTTGCATCATTATATCCCATCAACATGACACCATCACACTGAGTATATTTCAATCCATACTCAATTGTACCATGTAGATATATCGCAGCACATGCTTTTCTATTGTCCAATGCACTATCTTTCTTTCCGCCATGAACTGACTAAGAGTGTTGACTGCAAAGCAAATGGTCGGCCTTGTGTAGACCAGATATATGGGAGAGCAAATAAGATATCTATATAAGGTGGGGTCTACTGCCTCCTGCTTCGATGCATCAATCTTCCTCCAATTGGTTAGCATAAGTGTGGACATGGGTCTACAATCCAACATCCTCAATTTCTTCAAGATCTCCAAAGTATATCTCCCTTTACCAAGGAAGATTTCCCCATTTGTCTACCACACCTCGTGTCCTACAAAATTGTGCATCAATCCCAAGTCCTTCATCTCAAACTTTGTTGCTAAGTCCCTCTTGCAGTCTTCTATGAGCCCTAGTGACCCAATCAAAAATAGATCATCCACATACAAAACAAGAATGAGCGGTTCACATGCAACCATAAGATAGTAGAGGTTTAACTCTGCCTTACTCTTCAAAAAGCCCATCTCCTGCAAGCAGTTGTTAATATGACCATATCATTGTAGAATTGAGGCTTCTGTGATTCATCATAGTTATAAGAAGAGCTTCGGCGTAAATCACATATAGAAAGACATTTGTCGACGCGTTTCGAACCAACCAATGTGGTTCATCGTCAGGACAAGTTGAAGGAACAGATCCAGCCTAGCATGTTAAATAGTCTGAGCGAAGATTCCAATGGCTAATTTAACGGCTAATTTTGACTAAAGGACCCAGGTCCAAATTAATTTAATCTTGTTAATGTTATAGATATTATTTAGTAATAATATAAAAATTTATTTATGAAAAAAGTTACATTAGGTAAAAATATATAATAAATAAATTCTGGTTAGTGGCTAGAAAAATTTTAATTTTATGTATTTATTTAAAATAAATTAATATATATATATTATATATATATATATTAATAATAGTAATAGTTATCAACTTTAGCGAGATCCGAGATCCCCGCTGAGCTCCCTGCTCGCTCCCTCGGCCCTTCTCGGCCCCTTAGCCTTCTCCCTCGGCCCCTCGGCCCTTCTCAGCCCATTGGCCTTCCATCTGCGAAGCCTGCCTCTCCAGATCTGGCGCGGGTCTGTCCGGCGATCCTCCTCTGCGATCTGCTGGGCCATGGGTGTTCGCTTTCCTTAAGCATCCTGCAAGCCTATCCTCCATGGAGGCGGTGGGCACCCCCGAGGTTCCTCCCTCTCCTCCGTCGAAGATCTCCGCAGCTGAGGCGTTCAGCTGTCTTCTGGAAGGGCTGCCAAAGAAGAAACCTGCTGAAGCGACGAAATTCGTTAAGAGGATCAATGAAATCCCCGAGATCTCACTCCCTCTGGAAACCCCGATACAGGTTGCTTTGTCCCTATTGGAACGAGCTCTCATAGGCCAATTTACGGGTCTATGGCCATCCCCCAAGTCCACAGAGAGTTGGGTCAAAAGAAACTGGGCGCCACTGATCAAAGAAAGTGTGACCTCTTATTTCCTGGGGCGAGGATTCTTCCTTTTTGAATTTAACACCAAAGAAGACAAAGATCTGATCTTTCGAAACGGTCCCTACTTCATGGGCCCCCAGGGCCTATATCTGAATAAATGGACTCCCGATTTTGATCCAGAAGTGGACGTCCCCAAAGCTGTTCCGGTCTGGGTAAGGCTCCCAAACCTTCCAGTTCACTGCTGGAACTGGGATTCTTTGGTGCACATCGGTAATGCTCTGGGGAAATTCATAGATCGAGCAAACAGCAAGGACCAATATGACTGTGCCAGGATCTGCATTGAGGTGAATCTGCAGGAGGGGCTCCCGGAGGCAATCAAAATCAAAGTAGGAAACTAGATGCATGTTCAGAAACTAGACTACGAACAGTTGCCCTTAAAATGTCGGAAATGCCAGGTTTATGGGCACTTTGCCAGGAACTGCCCAACGACGAATGAAACAACTCAAGGTAAGGAGGTCGGCTGGAACCAAGTCAAACGATCCAAAATGCCATCCAACACTCAGAAACCGAGAGGAACTACAGGCAAAGGGATCCATCAAGACCCTGTTCAGCAGATACAGCAAAGCCAGCCCAAGTCTAACCCGGAGAACAGGTTTAAAATCCTCAGCTCCCAACCAGAGGATCCACATGCAGAAACAAATCAAAAGTCAGTGTCCCCAGACAAAGACTCTCCATCTCATATCTTTAAAGACATGGGAGTTCCGGGAAGCTCAAAAGGAACTCCTGAAGTAGCCGAGGAGGAGGACCAAGAATCAGAAGACTCGGAGGAGGAAGGAGAAATAGGAGAGTACCAATCCTCTATAAGGAGATCTACAAGAGGGCGCAAAACGGATCGGGAAAAAAGAGAGCATGAAACGTACAAGGACAAGCTACAGGGCAGCCAACCAACACTGGAGAAGCTGCTAACAAAAAAGCCGAAGATGGCAAGAAACCAGCACCAAGGCTCCAAGGGAGCCCAACCAAGCAAAGGTAAATAATGAAAATAATATCCTGGAACTGTAGGGGTATGGGCAGCAAGATCAAAGAAGATGCTATTCGAAATCTAATTAGAATAGAGGTTCCGGACATACTCCTCCTCCAGGAGACTAAAATGGAGGAATCTGATTTCCTTCAGGTAAGCAAAAAACTCTGGAAAAAAAGTAACGCAACAGCAGTCTCAACTCGAGGAGCCTCCGGAGGGTTGGGTACTCTCTGGAATGAAAGTAGGTTTTCATTGGTGTCACAGGTATCAAATATCCACTGGGTGATGGTAAAGATGCAGCACATAATCACAAAAGAAATCTTTTGTCTTATTAATGTTTATGTACCAGTCAACGCTGGAGAAAAAAAGGACTGTTGGAATTCATTAAGGCAGCAAGCAGAGCTGGGCAATCTGGATAAAGTCATCATAGCAGGTGACCTGAACATCACGCTTCACTCTTCAGAAAAGCGAGGAGGTTGCATCATGCGAGATCCGGCAAGGGAATGGGCAGAGGATCTCCTCCTAGATTGGGATCTGATCGATATGAACACTGTCTCAGGTAAGTTCACTTGGTCCAATAAAAGATTAGGCCCCGGGCATATCGCTGCTAGGTTGGATAGATTCTTTGTTCATAGCTCATTTCTCTTGCTTGGTTTAGATGCAAGCATGCACATTCTTCCTTGTAGCACCTCTGATCATAATCCTATTATGCTATCTCTTAGAGCTCACTCTGACCTTGGCCCCATTCCCTTCAAGTTCAGTCCTTTATGGATCAAGGAACCAAGTTTCATGCAGATGGTCAAAGAATGTTGGTCACTGCCTATAAGTGGATCTCCATTCTATATATGGGAGGAAAAAATCAGAAGATTGAAGTCAAAGCTAAAAGGCTGGGCCAAATCTCTGGCCAACCCAGCATCTGAAAGAAAAAATACTCATGATAAAGCTAGAAGCCAATTACTTGCAGACGGAAGAGGCATATATCACCAGAGACATATTAGACAAAGAGGCGCAGCTCAAACAGCAATATCATAAATCATGCCTGGCTGAAGAGGAAGCGTGGAGGATCAAATCATGCTGCCTATGGTTGAAGGCAGGTGACAGAAATACCAGTTTCTTTCATGAACAAGCTGAATCCAGGAAATGCTTTAATTCCATAACAGAAATTAGAGAAGGAGATATCATGCACAAGGATTTTACAAACATTAAACAAGCAGCCCATCAACATTTCAAAAGGTTGTACAGCACAGAGGAGAATACTCAACAGAATATGCATCTGTTGGACGAGGTTCCCAACCTCGTTTCTGATGAGGAGAATCACCAACTAGAGAAAAATATCACAATGGAAGAAGTCAAAAATGCACTGGCTGCTATGAACCCCGATAAATCTCCAGGATCAGATGGGTTCTCCGCCTCCTTTCTCCAATCCTGCTGGCACATAGTGGGGAAAGATTTGTTTAAAATGGTTCAAAAATTGCAGATTTGTCAGAAATTAGGAGGAGGAACCAATTCTTCATTCCTTGCCCTCATCCCCAAGGAAAAGGGCGCTAATGCTTTCAATAGGTTTCGGCCCATATCCCTTTGTAATATTGGCTACAAGGTGATCACAAAAATCATTGCTAACAGGTTGAAGCAAATCCTACCTAGAATCATTCTTGAGAACCAAGGGGGCTTTATACAAGGAAGATATCTGGTGGACAACTTTCTTCTTGTCCAAGAGGCTATCCTGTCAAGTCAAAAGCGCAAAGAGCAAGGTATGGCCATAAAATTGGATTTAGCAAACGCCTTTGACCGAGTTAATCATTGTTTTCTAATTAATGTATTAGAAAAATTTGGGTTTGGAGCAAGGTTTATTAATTGGATCTGGGCCTGCATATCGGAACCTTGGATCGCTCCTCTTGTTAATGGTAGATCTGCAGGTTTCTTCAAAGCTACAAGAGGGTTAAGACAGGGCTTCCCTCTGTCCCCTCTGTTGTTCGTTATTCAAGCTTCAGTTCTCAGCTTTTATCTAAACAAAAAGTAGCAAGAGCAAGAGATCCCAGGGATCTCCATAGCAAGGGGAGTCCATCATATAAACCATGCCCTTTTTGTAGATGACACTTTGCTTCTTGGAGCAGCTTCGATTCATTCAGCGAGAAAATTCAAAGAGGCCCTTGACGAGTACTGTATCGAATCTGGAAGCAGCCTCAACAAGGGTAAGTGTCACATTTACTATTGGAACACCCCCCCATCTCTGTTATCCTCCATCTCGAGATGTCTTGGATTTGTCGCCACCAAAGATTGGACCTCTTTTAAGTACCTGGGTTTGCCAATATTTCTCAAGCGCCCCTACAGCAGAGATTGGTTGCCTCAGGTAGAGAAATTTAAAATCAGGCTTCAAGCATGGGGGATCAACTGGTTAAATATGGCAGGGAAGACTATTCTCATAAAAGTTGTTCTTAGCAGCCTCCCTCTTTTTCAATTCTCAGTGCTTCTTGCACCCAATGGCATTCTTCAAAAAATGGAGAAGTATATCAGATATTTTTTTTGGAAAGGGGGTAAAAACAATGAAAGGAGATTCCCATTGGTAAAATGGGAGACGATCCTCAAACCCATGATGGAAGGAGGGCTCAATATTAAAAATCTTCATCTGCAGAATATAGCAATGTGTGGCAAGCAGCTCTGGAGACTAATAGCGCCCAATCCTGGCTGGGCACAGTTAGCAATTTGGAGAAAATACTTCCAAGGCAATCGAATGAGATGCTTAGACGGGCCTCTTCCGCAAGGAACCTCACCTTTCACCACGATCTGCTCAAAAGCAGCCCCGCTATTGCGATCCAGAGCCTATTGGATTCCCGGGAATGGGAAAAAAATTAATCTATGGACAGATCGAATCATGGACAGAGATCCAATCGAAGACTGCCCAAACGTGACTGCATTAAAAATTTGGATGAAGGCTACAGGGAAAAACAGGCTATGGGATATTACAGCGTGGAATGGGTTGCAATGGGCGGGCTGGCAGCTGTCGGACGTGCCATCAAACCTCCAGCATGAAGTCAACCATCTCCGCGTCCTACTGAATGGTATTGCTCCCCTGCACCGCCGCAAGAAAGACAGACGAGGATGGGGAGATCGGGCTGCAGGTTACTCGGTCGCCCAGGCCTATGCGCAGCTAAATTCTATCCCCAACGTAACACCCGATCCAGCCCCGTGGAAAGCCATTTGGGATATTAAATCGCAGCCAAAAATCGATCTCTTTTGTTGGTTGTTATGCCATAGAAAAATATTGACAGAGGATAAACTCCAGAAGCGAGGTTACTGTGGACCTTCCAGATGTTCCTTGTGCCAAGAATCAGAAGAGAACGCCACGCATCTTATTCTCAACTGTAAATACACCATTCAGGTATGGAGAGAATTAATGGATGATTGGAATCCAAGATTCGAGTTACCTACCACAATAACAGTCCTATTTGCAACTTGGAAAAACAGTTATCCGGGTCCCTCTCCTAAAAACAAATTGATCAAAGCGGCCTGGGCATCACTTCTCAAAATTTGCTGCTGGCAAATTTGGTTAGAGCGAAATGGCAGAATCTTCAGAAGTATTCAGCACATTCCCAAGAAAGTTGCAGCCAAGGTAAAGAGCCAATTAGAAGAATGCTTGGCAGAACAAAAAGACGACTCGAATCTCAGCCAGATAGACATAGATTGGGGGTCCTCCCTGGACCTGAAATTCCGCCAAAAAATCAGAACCATGGACCACCCCGAGGAATGGCAAATCAGGGGAAAAAACAGCGAGGAGTTTCAAAACTGGGTCCCCAAACAAAAGGCTCACTCTCTATTCTTTGACGGAGCATCAAAAGGGAATTCGGGCAAGGCTGGAGCAGGAGGAGTTATTAAAAACATTGATGGAGTATCGATTCTTCAGTTTGCCTGGGGTCTGGGAATCAACTCCAGTATCCAAGCTGAGGCATTAGACCTCTTCCAAGGACTTAACCTGCTTTTGAAGCTGTGAACCAAGGAGGCAATAATTTTTGGGGACTCTGAAGTGATCATAAAAACCATGGTGACGAATTCTAGTCCGCGGGATCTAAGGTTAGCAAGGTTGATCCAAAGAATCAGAAGCATGGCGAAGCTGTTCCAAAACCTGAGATATTATCACGCGCTGAGAGACAACAACAAAGAAGCAGATCTTGAAGCCAATAAAGCAGCACAACTCAAGGACGGGGCAATGAAAAGCGACGAGGAAGAAACATGGGTCCCAATCCCGTAAATCTATTCAGCACCTATGTTCTTTTGTTTGATTCTCAAACAATTTGTCTGTATATTTAAACTTGGGCAAATTGCAGAAACAAACTCTTTAGATGACTCCAAAAGGAACTGAAAGTGGAATTCAAGCTCCACAGTTACTCAAAAGGACGAATCCTAGTGGATCAGGTCCTTTGTAATCAAAAAATTGGTATTCAGACCAACCCAATAATATATTCCATAACCGTTCTTGTAAAATAAATAAATAAAATAATA
>APFE030550360.1:18710-34152 GCA_000404065.3 Pinus taeda
ATTATAATAGTAACAATATTAAATTAATTTTGACCTGGGTCCTTTAGTCAAAATTAGTCGTTGGAATCTCTGCTCAGACTATTTAACATGCTAGGCTGGATCTGTTCCTTCAACTTGTCCTGACGATGAACCACACTGGTTGGTTCGAAACGCGTCGACAAATGTCTTTCTATATGTGATTTACGCCAAAGCTCTTCTTATAACTATGACCATATCATGCTAAGCTTGCTTGAGTCCATATAGCACCCTCTTCAACCTACATACATGGGTTTCCCTCCCATGCATCTCAAAACCATCTAGTTGTTCAACATACACTTCCTCTTCTATAACTCCAATTAGGAATGTTGTCTTGACATCCATTTAATGAATCTGCCATCCCATCTGTGATGCAAGTGAGATCACAACCCTAATGGAAGTATACCTGGCCACAGGAGAAAATGTCTCCTCATAATCTATTCCCTCTTTCTGAAAGAACCCCTTGGCCACAAACCTAGCTTTGAATTTTTCTATGCTACCATTTGTGGCATGCTTGATCTTATAGATCCAATGGGAACCAACCACTATCTTGTCCATTGGTCTAGGCACCACCTCCCAAACATCATTTAGCATGATGAAGTCGTACTCCTCCACCATCGCATCCTGCCACACTTGATGTTGTGCAGCCTCTCCATAATTGGAAGGCTCACGTTCAAAGAGCTCACTCATCAACGCCTTGTAACCCGAATATCTCTCTAGCGGACTCTTGTCCCTGGTGCTCGATCTAGGAGCTCTCACAAACTCTTATGCATCTCCCAATGTCTAAAGCACCTCGTGATTACTTGTCCCATTTGTAGTGGGTGGAGCTTCAAGCTCCTCCTCATGTTGTTGCTCCACATGTTGCGAACTCTCCTTGACCCCTGTACCTATGGCCGTACTAGTCAATGTCCTGGTACTTGTGCCCGGAGCCTGAGATTGTTTTTCAACCCTTGGAGTTTTTGCTTGTTGACTCTTATCAAATGTTGGCAACTCGCGAGATCTCTGAAGTCTTTCTCATCCTAGAACTTAATGTCCCATCTCACGATGATCTTCCTACATCCTGGAATATAGATCTTGTATGCCTTGGATGTTTCATTGTAACCAACAAAATACCCATTCTCTACAATCAAATATATCTTGGTGTGTTTCTCATCTGTAATGTGACAATGAGCGATACTACCAAAAATCATAAAATGTTCAACTTCTGGCTTCTTTCCTATCAATGCCTCCTCGAGTGTCATTTTTTCCAACACCTTGTGCGAGACCCTATTTTGAATGTAAACTATTGTGTTACATGCTTCTGCCCAAAGATATCTAGGCATGTCATGATCATATAGCATGGCCCTTGTTTCTCCAACTATTGTTATGTTGTTTCGATTTGCAACCACATTCTATTGCGGGTCATATGGAGTTGTCCATTCTCTCTTGATTCCATAACACAAAAATCCTTGAAGACTTTCTTGATATACTCACCCCCATTATCAGTGCCAAGAACCTTAATCTTCTTTCCTATCAAGTTCTCCACAAGAGCCTTAAACTCTTGGAAGCGACTGAAGACTTCATCCCTTGTCTTCAAGAAATAAATCCAAGTCTTCCTGGAGAAATCATCAATAAAGGTCACGAAATACTCATAACCCCTGAGAGACTTAATGGACAATGACCCACAAATATCAAAATGTATCAAATCTAGCACACTCTTGGCTCTACTGTCACTCCTTGGAAATGTTGTTTTTGAAAACTTCCAAGTACACACCCTCTGCACACATCATCATGTTTTGTACTCATCTCTGGAATAGCAATCACAATATCTTTGAGCAACTTAAGTGCTCCATGATGGATATGACCCATCCCCCTATGCCATAACTTTCCCATATCTCTGCTATTGTTGCTATTAACCAGTGCCTTTGGAGCGTCTAACTGCAACTTGTTGCTTCTCATCCCAATCCCTTTTACTGACTTCCAATCCTGGTGTTTTAGATGCACCTTTTGTCCTCAAAAGTACAAATTATACCCCTTATCTTGAAGAGCATAAATTGAAATCAGGTTCATTCCCAAACATGGCATGTGCAACACATCTATAACATGGATACTCTTTGTTGTGTTTTAAATGCACCTTTTGTCCTCAAAAGTACACATTATACCCCTTATCCTGAAGAGCATAAATTGAAATCAGGTTCATTCCCAAACATGGCATGTGCAACACATCTGTAACATGGATACTCTTTCTTGGCTCCCTCTAAAATGTGATTGTCCCTCTCCCATCTAGAGTACACTTGGACTTGTTTCCCATTTGTATCATGAGGCCCATCTCCTCTACTTTGTAGTTTGAGAAATACTCTCTAGTTCTTGTCATGTGACATGACACCCCACTGTCAATGTGTTGGACTTCTGCAGTGATCGAGCTAGATAGGCAAGCTATAAGAGAAAACTCATTTTCAAGTCTTGAAGATAATTCATCAATATTCGTTGAAGCTACTGTCTACTACTTCATTTTCTTATCATCTTTATTTTTGTTCCGGACATTGGCTGAAATAGTGTCCATGTTGACCACAACCAAAACACTTGATTTTACTCAAGTCTTTCTTTTTCATCTCTCCCTTTTAGTCCCCTTGCTTGAGCCTCTCTTGGCTTTGACCTTTCCTACAAGAGCAACATTCTTTTCGTCCTCACGCTTCTGCCTTTTATTGTTGCTGCAACTAACAATGCTCAACCTAAGCTCATCCTGAGTGAAACCGCTTCACAGACAATCCCAGCCATGCAGGTCTTATCATCCATTAACCACTTGGACAAACACGTCCCATTGCTTTTGAGAACCCATTTAGAGCAGTTCTCACAAGCTCATCATTGTCTATTTTCTCTTTGACATCTGCTAACTCGTCTTTGACTAGTATGATCCTGGTGAGATAACTAACAACGCGTTCTCCCTTATTCTCTCTAGTGTTTCTTAGCTTCTCTTTGAGGATCAATTTCTTGTTCACATTAGCATTCTTGAACAATTTCGGGATGGCATACCACATCTTCTTACACATATCCAATTCTGCAATATGGGGAACGATGTGATCTTTAACCCCATCTTGGATAATACGCCTAGCTTTGGCATCCTCCTTGTGGTAGGTCAATAACTACGTTGGACTTGTCGGTACTGCAAAAATTGTCGTTGCATACTCCTTCATTCCATGCTCCTCCAGCAAGTCTAATATTTTGGATTTTCAGATACCAAAATTTGATGCACCATCAAGTCTGTCTTGATCCATCAAACCAATTGAAGCCATTTCTCAAACCCTCAAACAGTGAACTCCAATAAATCTGAAGCGATCTGAAAATCATCCTATGTGAAAACCTTCGATTTCTCCCCCGAAAACCTCATGCTCACATAACCAATAACCTCAGCGTTTTAGTGCTCTAATACCATGTGAAATTTATGGCTACCCAAAAGGTGCTATTGATCCAGTTAATATTTCCTATTACTTATACACAACAAACAAATTCTTTAGTTGAAAGTAATAAGAACATAAATAGCACCATTCACAAAATGAATTGCAGCAAAATACACGAGAAACCAATCACAAAATTAACACAAATATTTTTGGACAAACGTCCCTGGGAAAACCCCAATGTGGGGAAAACCAATATTCAATCTAAGGGTTCATATTATTTTCAACAAAAACTGCTATTGAGAACTTACATCAATTGCTTGCCTGAATCCTGATACTAGCAAAGCTCCGGCAAAAATATATCTTCAATCCGGCTGAAGAAATCAGTTATAAAAAATATCTCATGACCCTTTGTTGCAAGTCTCCCTGCCTCTCCAACAACTTGGACTGGCTCTCCAGCAATTCACATTGCCTTACTAGGAACTCGAACTACCCTTCCCAGCAACTCACATTGGCCAATCACACTACCTTCAACAATTGCACTGGCAACTAACAACTCAATCTGGCCTTCTGGAAATTCGCACTAGTAAACTGGCAAACTTGCACTAGATAATTCGACATCCTTCTGCAGAAAATAATTTGGCCAACTAAACTCCCTCTGAAAATCAGAAACTGGAAGTCAATAGGATGAAGAATAAACCTCGGAAATCTTTACTTAATCACTATTGTTGCAACCCTCTTGGTGTCTCACTAAAAACTCACCCAACTCGAATGATCTCCAATGTTGCCCATTGATTCCCTTTATAATCTCTCATTCACAAATGAATGGCCATGATTAGAAGTTCACTTGATCCAATCGATGGCTAAAGTCAACTTAGAAACTTTCCACAAGCTTCTAGAGGCAAATCAATCTTATCCCAACTAATATCAATCGAGTATCCATTTCCCCTAAGTTTTAACAAAGAATGATCTCCAATGTTGCCCATCGATTCCTTTTATAATCTCTCATTCACAAATGAATGGCCATGATTAGAAGTTCACTTGATCCAATCAATGGCTAAAGTCAAGTTAGAAAGTTTCCACAAGCTTCTAGAGGCAAATCAATCTTATCCCAACTAATATCAATCGAGTATCCACTTCCGCTAAGTTTTAATATAGAAAATATTTAAAAAATCACTAATTGACATAATTAAAATATTTTCCCTAGAAAAATTACATGGGCTTTGCGATAATTAATTTCTCTGTGTTCCTAGCCTCAATGACACCTCTCAAGGCTAGTAGCCTCAATGACACCTCTCAAGGCTAGAATATATGTCCAAGCTGCAATATTTAACATTTTAGCCTCTAAATTAGCATTTGCAACATCCACATTTACTCTTGACAACTCCTTGCCCTCCTATAAATTTTACCTTCTAACTCGACTTTTCAACGTCTAGTAGCCCATGGTGTCAAAATTTAGAAATCATTTTCTGTTAAAAAAAACTAGAACTTTCATTAATAACGAAAATGAAATGTTATTGATTACTATTGTAATAAACATAGCAATAATAATAATAAAGTTATAAAGTTAATGAGAAACCAAGTATCACACATTCCTCCGCCTTATGACTAGCCAATGTACATTTATACATTATCACAAAGAGCATTGTAACCAACAGGCGTATCAATGAATCACTATTCAATACACAGTATATTTACAAAAACACCTTGTTGTTTCAATCAATGATGATAATATCGGCGAGATATCGCAATATTTTTGGCTCTAAAAAATAGCGCGATATTTCCGAGATATCGCCAATATCTCTGCAAAATATCGTGAGACGACATAAAATATCGTCGGGCGTGTTATGTCGCGGCTAGAAAATGGGAAAATCGTTTTTTTCTTCATTTCTGTTTCTGAGTGTTGGAAAAGGAAGGGGAAGAATTTTGTAGTGGTTGTCAACGAGGGTTTGAGGATCAAACAACGATTATCACCACCAACTAAGCTTTTTTTGTGGATCAAAGATTGAAGAACAGTGAGACAAACTCCATTTCTTCCATTAACAGGTATGTTCTTAAAAACCCCTATGTTAATGATTTTTTCATAGATTTAGGATTATGCTTGCTTGCCTCTTTGCCTACCAACATTTTGTTTCTTTGTTTTTTTCCATTTGCTATGATTTTCATGCCCATGAGCCAATGCAAGGGTTTTCTCCATATTTGGACAGAAAGCTTCATTTTGTTTTTCAACTTTCTTATGCACCATCTTATTGCCAATTTTCATTCACATTACAAAATACAAATAATGTAATAATTTTTTTTTAATGAGGTGGTTATTACTTATTATTTTTTGTGTTGGGGGATTTAACGCCAATTTTTTGTCTTTTTGTGCCCTAGGTTTGAATTAGTTCACTACAAATGTCAAATATTCCAAAAGCCTTGGACCCATTTTGGGAGTATGGAGACGTTGTTGGTGGGGCAAATCGGGCATATATATCATGCAAATTGTGTGGGACCAAAATGTCAGGAGGGGTTACACGATTGAAATACCATCTAGCTAAACTCTCTGCACATGATGCAGATATAATGCCTTGTATGATGTCTAGTGCGGAGGTTATACAAAAAGCTCTTGAAGCAATCGCTGAACAAGACAGAGAGAAAGCTGCTAGGGAGAGGCCAATGGTCTCAGATAGATAGCTGCTAGTTTTATTTGTTTTGCAACTTTTGCTACATATAAGTTTATAACTCATGATGATGAAATACTTTTAAAGTTTTATATATGTGATGTTATTTTGTTTGAGTCCTTGATTGGACAATTATCAGGGATCAGCAAGATATGTGATGTTATTTTGTTTGAGTCCTAGATTGGACAATTATCAGGGATCAGCAGGATTTGGTATCACCTTTGAAGTTTGATGTATCATTTCTATTTGACATCATATATATCAGTGCTTTCTTCATATTTATGTGCCAATGTGTTTAGTTCATGTTGTTATTGCTTTATATGTTTAGAAATCTGAAAAAAACAACAAAAAAAATGATTATATAATGCACTTTTTTATGCTTGCCGATATTTTCGCCGATAATGTCGATAAGATGTTTTATGGACCCTCGCCGATAACGATATTTTTAATACTGGTTTCAATAAACATGGGTTACTTATTCCGTTTAGTATCAAAGCTAAATTCTTGAGCAAAGTTGTAAGTTAATTACACAGACCAAACCAACATTGAAACTACTATTAATTCTGATTCTATACACAACCACTGATTAACATTCTTTAATACACAACCATTGTCATTGCCCACCATAATTTGCATGTGTTGTCGTTATATAATCTCGTACGATGTATATATTTGTCCTGTACATGATTAAGCCAACATCGAATATAAAAACCATCATACACTGATACTACCACCGCTTGTAATTTCATATATCGTCATTAATTTCCTTCTTGGCCATAGCTGTCACTAACTCGTACACCAAATTTCCCTTCATCCATACATAGACACTTCCCCGTTATAACCTTTTCATAACTATTTTCCAAAGGTTACTAGCCTTTCATTTTTTCCATCATAATTAATTTTTACCTTGAAAAACTTAGTTTTTAAGACACATAATATAGAACGTAAAATTAAACGCTAAATTGGAACTCATAAAGGAGGAGGCCACCACTGTAATGTCCAAGCCACCACTGTAATGTCCAAGGGAAATTTTGCCCTTAGGATTTTACGTTCGTCTAGGGTTCCCAATAATTCAACAGCAGAACATGCTTATTCATTCGTATAACAGTAGGCATCCATCTATGTAACACACAGATATGAAACTCTTCAACAGTGGTATAATCCTTCAACCACACTTCAATAGTAGATTCAACCAATGATGCACAATATAATTCTGAGAGTGCTTCAACTTCTTATCTAGTCCATTGTTCCATAATATTAACAGTAATGTGATTCTTTGCCAAGCCACAATCAACTAGGGCTGGTTGCCCACAAAAACAGTGGACCGATTCCACTCAAAAAACCACAGATGTACTCCAAAGTGCAATATTAAATTTAAACAGAATGCAATATCGAATTCAAAGGTACTGAAACCAAATCAGAAATGTTGTTTCACAACAGTCTCCCACTAGACACAGTTTAATTACTATGACTTAGTTTTACTATTAATTCTGTTGGCTGAGTAGCTGATAAATCACTTCCACAGGAGCTCTGAGCCCCCGCTGCCTTCAACAGTCTGAATCAGCCTCTATAGAGTATGACAGTCTCCCACTAGTTACAATTTAATTACTGTGAGTTAGTTTTACTACGAATTCTGTTGGCTGAGTCGCTGATAAATCACTTCCACAGGAGCTCTGAGCCCCCGCTGCCTTCAACTGTCTGAATCAGCATCTATAAAGTATCTGTTGTTACACAGGTTCAAGAATAGGGTGACCACAGCAACAGAAAATTCAACCTCCTGCAATCTGCAGAATCCTCAACTCCTCGCTGCCCTTCACTAGAACTCAGAACCTTTGACATCTGCTTCAGGGGAAATTTCTGCAGTGTTTCTACAGGAGTAGACCTTCATTGTTCTTGTCAGGGCATGTCGATTTTCAAGATAACCACAGAGACTTCTGCAGAACAGATCTGAATTGCTTCAAGATGATTCGTTGTGCCAGAACAAAGGAAAGAGGTGTCTAGGTAGGGTGGGATCAGCTCCACTGAAACTAGACAAGGGATTAGCTATGGTGGGATCACCTCTA
Organism: Pinus taeda; assembly: GCA_000404065.3. Taxonomy (NCBI): domain Eukaryota; kingdom Viridiplantae; phylum Streptophyta; class Pinopsida; order Pinales; family Pinaceae; genus Pinus; species Pinus taeda. The sequence goes on from APFE030550360.1 coordinate 26,826, forward strand.
CTGAAACTAATCAAGAAGAAAGGGTCTTAAAACCCTCAGAGACTTAGCTCAAGAAAACAGAGATATCCAATCCACATCGATGATGAAAAGTGATTTCAACTCTCCTTTATTTATAGATTTCCTCATGGGTTTCTTCTAATATCAGGGATTAGAAGTGCAGCCCACAATTTGGGCTTCTTGCCCCAATGATCCCAAAATTTACCCCCAACATTGCCCAAAACATTGGATAATGGACTTTCCCTTTACCAAAGACTATAGCCTACAGGGTTGGATAGGCTACTTCGTCCTCCCATGGGAAATTAATCTATAAGGGAGATTATAGTCCCCCCTTCCCAACGTTTTGCTTGTCCCCAAGCAATGGCAAATCTGTGTGCTGCAAAATTTGTCCTTCTAGCTCCACGAATGGAAATTCCTCTTCAATTTTGCTTGTCCCCAAGCAATGGCAAATCTGTGTGCTGCAAAATTTGTCCTTCTAGCTCCACGAATGGAAATTCCTCTTCATTTTTTACAGCATCCTTCCTTAATTTTTGCATCCCAATAATTAAGATGCTGGTGAGGGATGTTATCAAGCCATAGCTATTGATTTCACTTGCCAAATCACTGGTGGAAAGGGTACAACTGTGTTTTACCGCTGAAGTAATTTCCATTTCAGACGAAGTTCCTCCCCTTGGCATAGTAGCAATCTTTGATGGTTTTGGAAATAAATTGAAGGAAGTAGATTCTCTTTCTGGTGCTAATAACTTCACAATAGTCTCCATCAGCTGTCTATGATTTTCTGCTGCCCCCACATCACTTGACACTGACCCATTTCCATTTTTTAAAGGGATGTCTTCTATACATGGTTGACTTTTTAATAACTTCTTGTAGGTGAAAGGTCCATCAAACTCTGAGGGTTCAATGTCAATATACCTCCCTGCAATTTGAAGTCACCTGACCCTGGAAAGAATGATTTGGCAGGCTCCAATTGTTAGAAAACCACTCAGAAAATTCACTACAATTCAAATTTCTCGTGTAGAACTTTTGTCAAACACTTGTCAACACTCGGGTTGCAATTCCAATAAAAATTACACTCAGAAAATTGCATTCGCTCAGCACACTCAATTCTATTTTTTATGAACAGCAACACAGAGGACAAATTATGAACTTATAAATCAACAAATAACTCAGCAAACCGTGAAAATTGTACTCAGAAATTTTGGTCAAAAGTCCTGGAAAAACCCCAGAGGGAAAACCAGTTTGGGAGAGGGAGGATTTTATTATTAGCTTCAGCAATCAAAGTTTACACAGCAGAACATAACCCAGCAATGAAATTACAGACTTAACTAAATTTATGAGCCACAAAACATCCCCCAAATCAGCAGCTATACGACCTGCCTCGAAGTGTGTGCCCTCTGCTGTCCAAATTGTACAGCCTGTACGAACTGTACAGCCACCCAATCAGTGTCAAAACTGCCTTGAAATTCATGCAAACAACTATCGTTCAATACAGCACTTCCTTACAAAATCATGCCACTTCCCTGCCTTGATTTTCATGCCTTTTGGCTGCTGTATGAACTGCTTATTCTCAGTTGTACGGTCTGCAATTAAATCTCACACTGCCTTGGGATTCATACCAACACTCATCTTGGAATTTGTGCCACTTGACTGATATACTCAGCATCTCGTCCTCCTTCCTTCAACTCGACCTCTCTCCCTTCTCTTGAGTCTCTCACTCAAGATTTGGAATGAGTTTCTCCTTGGGATTCATGCCACCATAAAGCCAAGAGAGGGTGTCCTTTGGCCTTCCACCTAGACTCCAAGATCAAGGGCTGAAATCTAATCTTGGGCTCTCTTGATCTAATGGTTGTGTTTTAATCTCTCATTGACATTAATAAAGTGCAATTTTCTCATTAACTTTATATCTCATAAAGTTGAATCAAACCCCAAGTCACTTTAGGAAACCTTCCCACTTGCTAGCTCCAAGCCTATGTAGAAAACTAGCTAACTTCTAACAGCAATACAGTCATGACATCTGTCTAACTCTGAAATAAACTGAAAACACATTTATCTCTTTCCTTTTTATAACTTTTGTTATCCTAAGATATCTTGCAGAGTAACACTAAGTATCAAGTGTAACAAAGATTTCATAACAAAATTTGGTACTTAGCTCAAATGCATGAGGTCCTCTTGGAAAATTAGGACCGTCAGATTCACACTCCTATGCTTTAGCAGTTCTTGCTACCAAACCTTGTAAGCAGGCTTAAGATAGAAAATTTGTGCAGATAAAACTTCACATTTAGAACAAAATTTTGGTGCCATGTACCTCTTTCCATGTTTGTTACGGTTCTTCTTACAGTCAACATGTCTTGTGTTCCCCATTTTTATAAGGCCGTTATGAACCTTAAGAGAATTTGCTGCTACAATCTGCTTGTCTTCCTTGTCACCAGTCTTTGGCCTGCCTTTACCAAATGTCTGCTCCATATTTGTGCAATTCCTAATTGGAGGGTGAGACTTCAATGTGACTTCAGTTGGTTTGTCATGTGTGGCCTTAAGGATCATTTTCCTAAGTGTATATTCTGGGACAAAATATATCTAGGCTTCATAGAAAATAATCCCATCTTCTACTTGTACTTGTCATCTTGGATAAGGCCATCCATCAATTTACGAGGTAAACTTATTTTTGGAGTACTCTATCAAGACGTGGGCTCTTGAAGTGTGAAACTTCTCGATATACAAAAGATATATATATAAATTTCTTATTAATAATGAATAGACAGATGATGATTGTTTACAATGGGGTTCTTGGCTTATATACCACCATGGGCACCCTTTGGGAAAGGGCATAATCTTATGATCGCGCTCTTTCATCTAATTAAACCTAAAATTAAATAGTTAACCTAAAATTAACTAATTTTTTACATAACATTGCCTTCCTCTCAAAAGAATGCTTTGTCCTCAAAGCATAAGTAACGACGGATGTTGTTGAAGAATGATTCATTCTCCCAGAAAGCGTCTTCTTCGGGTAAGTCCTTCCACTTGATCAAATATTCCAAGATGATCAAGGTCTCCCACTTTAAAGGGTCTTGAATTAATCTCTCAAGTTCCGTTTTTTGGTGATGTGGATATCAGTATGGCTTGATGTTGTCGGGGTCTGACCCTGCCTTGACCTCTATTGTATGCTCAATTTCCTTATTAGGCGGCATCTTTTTAGGTAGGTCTTGAAATATTTTTTCATGCTTCTGAATCAGATCTTGTACCTTTGGTGACTCTTCTCTGGACATATTTGCAAATAACCTTTCTAATTGGTGACATTGTACTACATAAGCAGGTGCTCCTTTTCGACTCAGCTTCATCATCTAAGATGATGATACAACTTGATTTTCTGGTGCTTGGAATCCGTGTAGTTTGTACTTCTGACCTCCCCATTTGAATTTTATAAATTGTACTTGATGGTTGGCAGCATAAGTACCTAAAGTTCGTAGCCATTGGATACCTAAGACTACATCTACTCCTCCTAACAGTACCGTGAAGAATGGAGACTCTAAATTAAAGTCTTGAATCTGCAAATTGACCTTATGGCATTTCCCCACCTTTTCAATCTTCTTACCGTTAGCTACCATCACTTTCATGTTTGGTAAGGTAAATGAAAAGATATTGAGTCTCTTTGCCATGGTTGCATATAAAAAATTGTGTGTGCTTCCAGAGTCTATGAGAACCACTACGTTGTTCTTCTTTATGTGTCCCTTTAACTTTAAGGTCTGAGGTTGTGATATACCTGTCATGGCTAATAATGACACTTGCGAAATACTCCCGTCATCTAATTCTGGTGAGAATTCTGGGGCATCTTCTATTTCTTCTATGTCAGAGCCTTCACTGTTTGAATCATGGATTGCTTCACAATTATATAGGTTTTTTGGTTCTTTTCCTTTAGCACATCTATGTTTGGGGTCCCACTTCTCACCACAACGTTTACATTTACCCTCTTTTATCCTTTGCATTTCCAAATTAGATTTTTCATCTTCGCGATGATGTGGTGAAACATATCTTGTATTATTTGAGTCCACATACTGGGGTATCCTTCATCTTGCATATGTTTTTTCCGCTTTTGACCAAAATATTGGTTCGAATTTCTTTTCCGTTGTTTTTGCTTTTCGTCTTGCTACTTCTATTGATGTAATGTCATGCATCTCAAGTTCTGCTTGTAAATGGGTTTTGAGCCCTGAGACGTATGATTGAATTAGACGAGATTATGATAACCCAGGTACTCGTGTTACTAAAGTCTCCCATTCTTGAGTGTATTCGTCCACACTTCCTTTTTGTCGTAACTTGATGAGTTTTGAAAAGAACTCTTCTTCTCTTGCATCTTGGAATCTTTTAAAGAATGCATCTTTAAATTTTCTCCAGCTAATGACGTGTGTTGTCTTTTTCCACCACATATACTAGTTATATGCTTCTCCTTCCATTTTCATGGATGCATGCCTGAGCTTTTCGTCATCATCATTGATGTCATATAACTCAAAGTATTCTTCTGCTTTGTTTATCCATGCAACAATGTTTTTTTCATTTCCATCGAATTTAGGCATCTCGACTTTTGCCCTCGCTGGTATGTTGCTAATGGTTGAGCGAAAAAAGGGTGTTGATTGGTAAAGGTATCCCAAAGTTGCTTGTTTGTAAAGGCTGTGTTACTCACTTCTTGGTGGGGTGTTGCTGATTTTTTTGGGGATTCAATTTTTTCATGAGTCTGTTGACTTTGTTGAATCTGATGAGATGTGTTCTTGATTCTCTTCATTTTCTTTTAGTAGTTGTTCAGGTGTACAATTCGCCTTTTTACACAGACTTTTCAACATTGTTAAGACCTCTCTGATGTCTGCGTCTGTTTGGACATGTTGATTCTCCATCTTTATTTCTATTCGATTTGTCGTATCCTGAAGATTTTTTATTTGGTCAGCCTATTTTTGGAAATCCGCCATTATCATTGTCGACATTGAGCGAGTTTGTGTGGGGCATGTATTTATCTGCCAACTTTTTTTTTTTAATTAATATGACATAAAAAAAAAAAATTAATTAAAATAAATTTAATTAATTAACATTATATATATATGAAACTTAAATTAAAGTTATATATTATATAACTTATAATTAAATTATAATATATATTATATATAACTTATATATATATATGTGTGTGTGTGTGTGTGTTTTATGGACAGTCACGTCCAACCGGAAAGTCATGCTCAGGTTGACTATTCACCCTTTCTCGTCCAATAGGGATACTAACCGCACAAAATAATACCGCAGATAAAATACCGTGAAACCGTGATCAGTGATTTCAGTGAGTCGATCAATGATTTCAGTATTATTCTGATTTCAGAGATTTCTGTATTATACTGCAGATAAAATACCATGAATACTACCACAGTTAATAATAAAACGAGAGCTTACAGCATATGTTACCGCAAATAAAAAAAAAGGGACGCCGGAACTTTAGCGTTATCACCGCAAACAAAATACAGGACTTTCTGAACCGTATCCCACGGAACCCACGCAATGGAACCACCGGTACGATGCAAGCTTCCCGTTGACTCAGCATGTCACTCCAGGTGAAACACGCACAACCCCATACGCCTGCTATTTTATGGAAGACCCGTGGGGGCCAGATGGCCAGCCAAATTTTTTGTGGGTGTCACCACTCTAAAGCTGGCTCTGATACCAGATGAAGTGTAAAACTTCTTGATATACAGAAGATATATATATATATATATATTTCTTATTAATAATGAATAGACAGATGATGATTGTTTACAATGGGGTTCCTGGCTTATATACCGCCATGGGCACCCTTTGGGAAAGGGCATGATCTTATGATCGTGCCCTTTCGTCTAATTAAACCTAAAATTAACTAATTTTTTACATAACAACTCTCCAATCTCCCATAAGCATGCATATGTCAGGTACAATGTCCTCTAAGTGTTCAAGTTCATAAGCTTGTAGGTTGCCATTCGACGATTTGGGGTTTGTACTTCTACGAGTTGCCATGCAAATTACCTCGTCCTGCTTAGATATGACCTCCATTTGCTTGGTTGTTACAATTCAAGGGCCATCATTGGTCATGCCACTTAATACTACCTTTGCTACCATTTGGGTCTTGGAATCCCATTTCCAACGCTTGGTATTCATTACGAATCTTCCTAGCGAGTACAACCATTGTACTCCCAACACCACATTAGTATCTGCCAATTCTATCACATAAAAATCATCAGTAAGTGTATACTTACCTAATGTGAGACGTAGACATAGGACTACTTGTATGCATGTCATATTGTACCCATCAATTGCCCTCTTCGAATTTCGAAACCTTCAAATTCTTGGGTAGGGATGCCTCTCCTTAACACCATGACTGCATAATGAAGTTGTACATTGCTCCGCAATCAATCAATGCTATGATTCGTTGTCCTCGTATGACACCCTTGACTTTGAAGGTGTGATAATTAGGGGCTCCTCAGAGGGTGGCAATAGTACCTCCTTCAATTTTTGCACATGGCTTTTTATCTCCCTTAGCCTCTTCAAGGTGCAGTAGTTCTTCAAAAATGTTAAGCTCGTTACTTGGTGTCAGTGCCGTGTCATTTTCATTGTCACTATCGGACACTACTTAAAAGTGGTGAATCCTATGTTGCAGGAAACGTAGGGCAAGGGGCCGTTTCCGTACAGAAATGGGTACGAAACGCTGAAACGCGTTTGGTACGGCCCTGAAACGCGTTTCAGGCCGTACTGCCACGTTTCACGAAACTGAAACGTGGCCAGTACGGCCTGAAACGCATTTCAGGGCCGTACGACTCACGTTTCAGCGTTTTACTTGTGTGTGTTTTTTTTTAAATTTAGTTTGTTTTCTAATTTATTTTTAGGTTATCCTAGTGACTTCTAATTGCTTCTAAATCCCTGTCTAAAGTTATAAAAGTGAACTTTTGCCCTAGTGTTGATATGCAGTTCATGGTAATGTTAAATTCTTAAAGTAAAAGAGATATTCTCCTTTATTTTTCATTTTCATCCTTTTACTTAAATTTTTAACATTACCATGAAATGACTCGGGATGTTTGAGAGTGGTTTCGCCCTCACTGGTTTTCATATGGAGAAAGTAGAATTTTAGATCTCACTCAAAATCCAGCAGACTTATCTGTTTTTCAGGATTTCAGGATTAGGGAGATTGCAATGTTTTCATTGGATTTTATCATGTACTAGGGTATGGAACTTGTATTTAATCAAGAGAACCAAGCCCTCTATGCAGGGGAGACTCCCAATAATGAAGAGCATGTAGGGTACTAGGGTATGAAACTTGTATTTAATCAAGAGC
>APFE030550360.1:40893-95555 GCA_000404065.3 Pinus taeda
ATGAAAAAAAAATATTAAAAAAAAAAATCTGAAAAAAGATTAATTGAAAATTGGAAATTCCTTTTAAAGTCTTTTTCTGTATAGTTAAATGTGCTTAAATGTTTATATCTGAAGATTAACTATTCGAAACTGGTTCGCATTTAAATTTCGTGGTTGCTTAAAGTATTTGATCTTTTGAAATTATTTGCTAGAACATTGCGCATCTATTGAATATTTTGCATTTGGTGAATTTGATCACTGCTTGGATTATATAATGCTCGTTACATATTTTGTAAATATTTTCAAGCAATCATTGAATTACTTCATAAGCAACCGTAGTTAATTAACTACTTGGTTTTCATTAACTCCATAAGGCACTGGTCTTAATCATTTAAAGATCTAATCAAATTCTAAAATTGATCAAGTGCTTGTTTCCCCCTGTTGTGTCTCCCAAGCCAGCTAGTTCCCAGCTGGTCCTCCTTTTTCCCATAGGGTCTACCCCTCTTAGCCTGCTTCAGGGAGACGGCTTAAACAAAGAGATCGGGGATTAGGGTGACAGCCTCCGGTCTGAGAGTTGCCTCGTTGCTTGGACAATCTGTGCGACAACACAACCCACAATTTGGGCTTCTTGCCCCAGCTACCCCAACATTGCCCAAAACATTGGATAATGGGTTTCCCCCTCTATCAAAGACTATTCCCTATGGGGTTGGATAGGTTGCTTCGTACTCCCATGGTGAATTAATCCATAAGGGACATTACAACTACCAAAAAGGTTAGTGACACAAACCTATTAGAGGATCACTATTGTGAAGATAAAGCCAATAACACACAAATTATGGATGAGATCTAGAAATCACAAGAATTTAAGGACAAAATTAACAAGTTATAAAATATTTTGAAAGACTATAGCTAGAGTTAATAAAAAAGGGGAAACGATTGTCACATATGTAGTAAGAGATAGATTATGGGGCATAGATGTGAATATAAGTCAGTGCATTATTTGAATATAGTGGATAAAAAGGAAGTAAAAATCATGAACCTACTATACGAAATCACTATAAAATACAACTCAAAATTTGAAGATGACAAAACAATGCCAAAATTATATTAACATTGATCTTATGCACACCACAGAATAAGACTAAAGATAGGATGTCCCAAAAAGGAATTACTTCTCAAAAAGCACAAACACAAGAATGTCAAACTACAAGTATATTTCACCTCATTTGAGGAAAGTTGTTAAGACCCAAGACCCAAGGAAAGAGGAAGGGAAACCTATTGTTCCACCTACAACTGTGACAAAGGAAATCACTACCTAAGGCCTTAATCCTCAAAATAATCATACAAGATATTAATATAAAAATGCTTGTAGATTCAAGTAGTACTCATAATTGTGTAAACATCAACTTCATTAAGCAACTAAACCTTTTTGTGCAACCCACCAAGGACCTTAGAGTTGCAACCATTGATGGGCAGAAGGTCAACACAGTAGGAAGATATCATAAAGTCTTGATTCAAATACAAGCACTGGAACTAGAAATAAGATTCTACTCTCTGCACCTCGATGAGATGGATATAGTGCTAGGTGTTGAATGGTTGATGCAGTTTGGCACTTATACCACCAAACCTTGAAGAACAGTCCATGGAATTTAAGTGGCATGGACAACGATATGAATCATGTGGGGTTAAAAGTTCCCATCACAAGGAAAGTGATTTTCAACTAATTAAAAAAGCACATACAAGCACACAACAATGAGAGAAAGGAAAGTATGTTACCAAGGAACATCAAGGGTTCACATCAAACAATTGAATATAGTGTACAAACTACAAAAGAACCTCAATGGTGCTCAAGTCAAGATCTAAGTCAAACCTCTATTACAAGATACAAATGATGCCATCAAGAAAACATGCTCAACTACAAAGAATCTTATTTACTACTACAAAGAATCTTATTTACTATGCTCAAGGAAAAAGCATCCTTTAAGGGGGGAAATGTAATAGTAATAATAATATTAAGTAGGTTAATGAAAATCCAAGGGTCACACACCTTTTCACCTCATTACTAGTCAATGTATCTTTATACACTGTCACAGGTGTGGTTATAACCATGAATCATACCAATTAATCATTACTCAATGCTCTATCTATTTGTAGAATTACTCTATCAATTTAGTCATAAACAAGAGTTGTTTATTCAAGCCACCTTGTTGGCAGTGACATCCAACAATCTACATGTCTTAGATCATTTGTTATACCCAACAAACATCTATGTTCTACATTTGTCTCCCCCATAGGCAGTGTACGCTCCTAACATCCCACATGTTCATGACATGGATCCACCGCCCCCCAATCTATCGAGTTAATGATTCTTACACCAAATGTCTAAATTGAGTCTAAGTTCATGCAAGATATTATTTGGTTTTAACCACAACTGAGTTGGTTCATGGCTAAGATTATGATGTTTCCTCTTGTAAAAGAACATAATTGCTATTAGGATAATGTAGGAAACCCTTCAATCAAGTTGGCGGCTTTGGGTAACAATTCAAAAGGTCTCAAACTGATAGTTTGTTGGTATGTACTCTCATTTTGGCTTGGCACTTTCACTCCCTCTTATTGTGGTTGTCCCTACTTTTCATAGTTTTCAATCTACTCTACACCAAGGCCTCCTCAGAAGATAGGCAAACAGGATACATTTTCCTCAAATGCCTTTCTCTATGTGGTTGGCTCCTTTTGGTGTTCATATCATCTCCCCACTCCTTTCCTATCATTCTAAAATTCATCTTCTTACCGAACTCTTGGTTGCTACCTTTACCAGAGAAAACTCTTGCTCTGACCCCTACATCCCCTTCCCTAACCCTAGTATCTATATTTCAAGTCTCCAACTCTCAATTCTTCTACCCCTGGTCACTCATGTCAAGAGACAACATCCCATTGAGTTGCACAGACCGATGTGTCCATAGGCACCCTCTTTGCATGTGAGCCCAACTGAGTGCAGAGAGGTTCACAACTACCTTCTTGGAGAACACTCCACCTTTAATCTACAAGAAGATAAATAATGTTGAACAAGAGGCTCAAATGGAAAGGAGATTTCTCTCAAATGTAGGGATTGAGGAAAGTGTTGGGGCATTGGATCCCTAATATAAGGAACACCTACACCAAGCAAACAAGATACATCCAAACTATAGACTTGTATTTGCAAATTAAAACAACTATGGAGAAGGTGTTAGTGAAATTCTCTGAAGCTCAACAAGAAATTATGCTTAGTATCGATAATGTGCAACTCCACTTGAAGAAATTACACTTCAAAGTCTCCATGCTTGTAATGAAAATACTTGAATTGGAGTCCTCCAACTCTAAAGAGGACTCAGAATCTCTTGATCCCTTCAGGTGGATTATCCTACTAATTAAATGTCTAAACTATTATTTTTGTTTATTTTTCTATGAGCTACAAGGCTACCGACCAATATAGCTATAGGTCTCAATCTCATAGTCAGTTTCTAGACATACTCAAACTTGTAAGTTTATATGATTGTGTTATCAATTTTGGACAGTTATATGGCCAAAGGTAATATACCCATGCTACTAGTCTAGTTTCCCTAGTGGCAGGCCATTAGCCACAAGAAAGATATTTTGTATTTTTGTTGCTAGTTGATACAAGTTACCGACTAGCTTTACAAAAGAAAAAAATTGTTCTACAATTGGCATCTAATTTAGTTCTCATTTTAGATAGAATCAACACATACACAATTGAACCACAAATTTTAATGACAAACCTTGAGCTTTCAACCAAACCCAGCCTCCTTTATTGTAGTGTTTATGACACCTTTTGTAGGAATTTGGTCAATAAATGTAGAAAATATTTACTTCTTCTCTTTAATATTTGATTGAGATAACCCTACAATTTTTTCGATGAAATAAATCATAATTTCTATTCAAAAAAAATAGAAATCACATTTTTAAGTACTCTAAACACATGTATAAAAGAAGATAAATGTAAAAAGCCTTTCATCTCTTCCCTTAAATACATATAAATCAAAAAGATCACAGCTAAAAGCAAGAATTCCCTCCTTAAAGTCTACTGTGAAGGTGTTGCAACCCTACAAAGCATTATGGATATTTCCATTTCAATAAGGTGTCACACTATGCATTTCCACAACTCGATCTTTTCAAAGGGTATACGGTGTGGAAATTTCAGTTTGAATTCCTTCCCTTTTGTAAAACCCAAAAAACTCACTTATAACAAATCCATTCCACTATTTGAACTAGGGACCTTTGTATAGCTAGCAAACATGTTTTCTACTCGCCCTAAAATTTATGAGTTTGAAAAATGCATGAGATTCCCTACTGAAAAAATATACCTACATTTTTTGGAGAAATCATCAACAAAAAGCATAAAATACCTTGCTCTAAAGGGTGTGCAAGTTTGCATGGTTCAACAAATGCCACAATGTACCAAATCCAAGATCTCTTTAGCTCTCCAAGTTTTTTCATCTTCAAAAGTCAGTACCACACCCCAACGCTATAGCTTTGCATCACATTGCAATTTTTCTAAAAAGAAGATCAACTTTGGTCAACTTTGTATAATGCAAGACATGAACCACAGGGATCTCACTTTGCATTTTCGGTGTTCGAATTTGCATCTCTCTTTTCAACACACGCTCTTTAAAGCATCATTTCAGTGATGAAAATTGTGACATAAGGAAAATTTGCGTTGAATTTGCATTTCAATTATTTTATTAATGTTTAAAATACAATTTTTTAGAATTGTCTTTGCAGTTTTTTTGTTTTCAAAAACATGTTTTTGCATCACTTTAAAATTGTTATGTGCGATATCAATATCCTTATGAGTCTTGTTAGTGTTGTGCCAATGACATAGTTTATTTGGTTGACATTGTATTAACGTCAATATACAAAACTTTGCATCTTACCTGCATCTTCTTAATATCATTATACTTTATTTATGCATTGTCTTGATGTCATGTTTATAATTATCTTTCCATTTAATGTCATTTTTGTAATTTAAAATTAAATAATATACATTGTGAGAACAAAAATTATATGTTGATTATTTTTCCCAAGCCAAAAAATTTTGAGAAACAACAAGCATAAATGTTGAATGCTTCTCAAAAATTGGATTCTTGTTAGAAATGGGAAACTAGTGCCAAATATGAGTTTCTATTGTTATATTGATTCTTAACAAGTTTATGCAAGGGTCTCTTAGGTGTGGTTTATAATAATGGGGTCCATGCTAATTTACAATGATGCAGAAATCGCCACATGGCCTCGTTTGTACGTTTCATATCATAACTGATTAGGTACTTGTACGCAGACATGATATGATATATCATTTCATTGCTCATGCTTGCCATCGTTATGGTAATGGAAATTTGTTAAAATTGGCAACTAGGGGCAAACTCCACATGGGTCATCTTATTTATGACAGCTGATATTTTTCTTCGATTCCTCTCTCCGAGAGGTGTAGAATTGACCTAAATATCATCTAATTCCGACATGTACAAATGAAGTTATGAATTTATTTTGATTATGGACAAATTGTCAAGGTCGGCCAGCAAACTTATGTAGGCTCAGAAGCCCAACAATCACATCTATTCATCCTCAACGTTTGCTATAAATACATGATGCCTTAGCCTCATTTGGGCACACTCATCTTCACACTTCTCTCTCTCTCTCCTCATTGATTGGGTACGGATTTCTAGGCCTCTCTCTCTCCACATGTCCGAAATTTCAAGAGAGCGAAATTTCAGGAGGCCAAAATTTCAGGAGAGCGAAATTTCAAGGGGCCGAAATTTCAGGAAAGCGAAATTTCAGGAGGTCGAAATTTCAAGAGACAAAATTTTTGGACAGTTTGACCAAGCATTGACTGCGTTGATTGAATTCTGGGACAGTTTGACCATGCATTGACCAACAACGTTGACCTCTTTGACTGCGTTTTTGGGTGAGGTATTTCTGTTTGGGCGGGCCGCATTTCTGGGCATAGAAATTGAGGCCAAACGTTGACTTTGACCAATGTTGACTGCAGCTAGGGTTGACCGCAGGTTGGCTGTTTGATCAACTTTGACTAGCCTGTTTTTGGGTTGTTTTAAGGGCTGATTCATCTTGCTGTTTGGAGACCGAAGTTGACTGAAATTGACCAAATTGTTGAGGGTCAATTCTGTCCTGTTGACCAACATTGACTTTTCTGATTAGGGCTCTTTTGTTGCTGTTATAAATTATTAGATTTGTAAATTGTACTATCTCTCTCTCTGCTGAACTATTGAAGACTATAAGAAGAATTGATCAAGGGTTTCTCCACATTGGGGTTTGTCCCTGGTTGGTGCCACATCTTGTGTCCTCTTGTCTTGGCTTGTCTTCCACTGTTTATGTTTATGTTCTATCTGCATTTTACTATCATGTTGATGTGATTGCTAATCTAAATTGATATTGGGCTAATAAAGAAATTGAAGTAAAATTGCTCTAAAGCATAGAATAGACCATTATTGCCTAAAATTAACATGGTATCAGAGGTGAGGTGAAGACAAGGCCCAAGCAAGAGTGAAAGAGCAATCACCAAAGACAGTTGGACAAGGACAAAGGCTCAATGGGTTCCTCATCCTACTTCCCGACTGAAGACAAGCTCCATGATAAATCTGACTATCATGGATGGAAGAAGTCTCTTGATTTGACCTTGGAAGAAAAAGAAGTGATGGATTATGTGCAGGGTAAAATCCCTGAGCCTCCTTCAAATGCACCGGCTGCTGCCAAGACCAAGTACAAGAGGGTTGAAGTCAAAGCAAAGAAGAGTATCAGCAATTCCATTGACAAGCATCTGGTGGCCTACATCTCCGAATTGAAGGCCTCCAAGGAGATCTATGACAGGTTGGTCGACATGTTCAAGCTTAGTAATGTTAATCAAATTCTATTTCTCAAGAATAAGTTGAAGGATATTAAGAAGGGCAAGGACGAGGATATTCAATCCTATTTGTTGAGGATTACTAAGATCAAAAATGATCTACTCTCAATTAGAGAAGTCATTCCTAACAAGGAACTTACTCTCCCCGCCCTTGGAGGACTCCCACCTCAGTGGTATGTATTTAGAACCACTGTCCTCAACAATGATCGAATTCCAAGGTTTGAAGAATTGATGTCGAGATGCATTCAAGAAGAAACAAGAATGGTGGAGCAAGAAATGCTTTTGTAATAGAAGCAACTGCACTACATTCTCCGCTCATGCCAAAAGAAAAAATAATGCAAGGTCTAAAGGTCATTTCCATGGAAAGCCTGGATCTAAGGGAGGAAGGAAGGGCAGGTGCTTTGTTTGCAATAAGTTTGGCCACTATGCAAGGGAGTGTCCAAATAGAAGGGACACATCGCATGATGATGATCACAATCATTCCAAGGGCAACTTCAACAACAACGATCAAAGGAATGGCAGGTCCAATGGCAAAGGAAAAGGAAATGCGGGACATCAAGGAAATGGTCGACCCTCCAAGAAATCAAGGAACTCCAGGTATGAAGAATCAAATGTTGTTAACAATAAGAAAAAAGAATACTATCTTATATTGGCCCTCTCCACTGCCTCTACTCCGAACACTTTGGAAAATTGACTTATTGATAGTGGTGCCTCAAAGCACTTCACTGGATACAAGGAAGCCCTCTCTAATCTAATAGAAAAAGAGACAAACTTGGAGATCATCCTTGGAGACGATGCCACCTATCCCGTGAAGGGAGTAGGGAATGTTACCCTTCAATTGAATCAAGGTAACACTATTCATTTGCAAAAAGTACTACATGTACCTGATCTCAAGAAGAACCTGGTGTCCATTTCAACCATGGAGGACAAAGGATTCAAGGTGGCATTCATCGATGGAAATGTACGTGTTTGAAAAAGAAATTTCAAAGATGCTTTTACTCTTGGGTTCAGGGTTGACACCTTGTATCAAGTTGGAGGAAGTCCACTAGGAGCCATGTCTTGCGACACATCTCTACAATCTGAACTATGGCACCGGAGGTTCGCCCATTTTTATTATAAGGCCCTACCCGATGTGAGACAGATGGTGAAGGTTTGCCCGAGTTCAAAGTAGAGCATGAAGGTGTATGTCCAGGATGTGTCGAAGGAAAACTTACAAGGAGACCGTTCCCCTCAAGTAATAGCAAGACCACAGATATATTGCAATTGATCCACTCTGACATATCTGGTATGATGCTCGTAAATTCTTTGGGAGGATACTTATATTATCTCACCTTTACGGATGATTATTCTCGTAAGACCTGGATCTACTTCTTGAAGAAGAAGGATGAAATGTTCACTGGTAAGAAACCTGATGTCTCTCATTTTAAAATTTTTGGAAGTCCCATATATTTTCATCTGTCAAAAGAGAAAAGAAGCAAATTGGGTGCATCTAGGAAGAAAGGAAGCTTTGTGGGCTATAGTGAAAATTCTAAGGAATATACAATTTATGTGGCTGGTCAAAAGGAAGTTGAGATAAGTCATGATATCACCTTCAACAAAGATACAACCCTCAGGAAGATCAACAAACTTCCTATCCTAAGGAAGGACAAAGAAGCTGACACCGGAAATCAGGTTGCGAAAGAAGACAAAATGATGCCTAATGTTGATGAACCTATGGATTCTATTGATCCTCCTCCTCATGAGCCCTCCTCCAAAAGGAGACCCTCATGGCTTAGGGAGACTCTCGAAGATGCCGAGAGACACATTGCACCAAGGGGGGCTTTTCGTAAAAGCAAGCCAAACAAGTATCAAGGATATTTGATCGCCGTGAGCACTATCACTCAAAATGAGCCTTCATCATTCGAAGAAGTCGTGAAGCATCAAGTATGGAAGGATGCTATGAATGAAGAATACGAGTCAATTATAAAGAATGATGTATGGGATGTGGTCCCTAGACCCCAGGACAAATCGATTGTCACCTCTAAGTGGCTCTACAAAATCAAGCATGGAGTTGATGGAAGCGCAGACCCTCTCATTCACAAATGTAAGAGGGAGTTGGCTTCTAAATTTGCGCTGAAGGACCTAGGACCGATGCACTATTTCCTAGGGTTGGAGGTCCGGCAAAAGCCAGGTGAAATTTTCCTCCCTCAAGGAAAATATGTTGTGAAGATATTGGAAAGATTTGGGATGGTGGACTGCAAGCCTGTGACTACTCCAATGGAACTTAACTTTAAGAAGTTATGTGGTAGTGTTGTTGGACCTAAATTGGAAAATGCTTCTAAGTATCGTCAACTCATAGGAGCATTGATGTTCTTGGTGAACTCCTGTCCGGACATATGTTTTGCTATTAACACATTGAGCCAATATATGGTTGAGCCTCATCATATAAATTGGAATCTTGGATTGCTCATTGCTACCAAGAAACTTTTGAGATATCTTCTGGGCACAATCACTCATGGACTGAGATACACTGCCAGAAATGTGAGGTTGCATGGTTATTCTGATGTTGATTGGGCTAGCAGTGTGGTGGATCACAAGAGCACTTATGGATGTTGTTTTTCTTTGGGTTCTACTTCGATATCCTGGATGAGCAGGAAGCAAAAATCGGTTGCCTTAAGCACCATCGACGCCGAATACATAGCTACTAGTATGGCCTCCTATAAAGCTGTCTGGTTGAGGAAGCTTTTCAATGAGTTGTTTAGACATGTGCTGGATACCACTGTGATTCTCCGCGACAACCAGAGTGGGATCCGATTATCAGAGAATCTTGTGTTTCATGATCGCTCCAAGCATATAGATATCAAGTACCATTTTCTCCAGGATATGGTACAACAAGGAGCAATAAGGCTCCATCACATTGGGACCAATGAGCAGGTCGTCGATATTCTAACAAAGCCCCTGGGGAAGATCAAATTCTTGGCCTTCCAAGAATGACATGGAGTCGTGGAGAGACTCTCTTATGAGGGTCCTGTATGAGATGGACATTGAGCTCTGGGAGCTCCCGGGGGCTTGGGGTACTTCTTGGAGAGGTGAGCAACCATAGGGTGAGTTGTTCAGCCTTCCCCTAGTGGTTTGCTATGTACAAGGTGAGTGGTTCAGCCTTCCCCTGTGATACCCCTTGGCAACATGTAGATGAGTGGTTCATCCTTCTCCTGCTAAGACATCCTACCCATGCAGTCTGGGACTCATGGGAAGTACCTCTCATCTAGCCAATGAAGAGGGAAATGAGGATAGGGACCATAGTACTACTGATGGACGCATCATGTACTACCGTACTCCCTATGCTAGGATGATCAATATTGATTTAGGATCAATGGGAACTGACTTCAGGTCAGTAAGAGTGGTATGAGACACTCTCTTTTGATTGGAACTAACTTCGAGTCAGGAAGAGTGGTATGAGACACTCTCTTTTATTTGGGACTAACTTCAGGTCTGTAGAGAATGGTATGATACATTCTCGATCACTTCTTCTTCTTCATAGTTCAGCAGAGCAGAGCATTGCAGAGTAGTGCATTGATGGCAGAGATAGTACAGATTGGTAGATGAATTAGTAGATGTAGTTCTCCCTAGTTGAGAGGGAGTGTTAAAATTGGCAACTAGTTCAAACTCCACATGGGTCATCTTATTTATGACCACTGATATTTTTCTTGGATTCCTCTCTCCGAGAGGTGTAGGATTGGTCTAAAGATCATCTGATTCCAACATGTACAAATGAAGTTATGAATTTATTTTGATTATAAACAAATTGTCAAGGTCGGCCAACGAACTTATGTAGGCCCAAAAGCCCAACAGTCACGTCTATTCATCCTCAACATTTGCTATAAATACATGATGCCTTAGCCTCATTTGGACACGCTCATCTTCACACTTCTCTCTCTCTCCTCATTGATTGGGTACGGATTTCTGGGCCTCTCTCTCTCCACATGTCCGAAATTTCAGGAGAGCGAAATTTCAGGAGGCCGAAATTTCAAGAGACCGAATTTTTGGACAGTTTGACCAAGCATTGACTATGTTGACCAAGTTCTAGGATAGTTTAACCATGCGTTGACCTATTTGACTGCATTTTTGGGTGATTTTGGGCACAGAAATTGAGGCCAAACGTTGACTTTGACCAGCGTTGACAGCAGCTAGGGTTGACCGCAGGTTGGCTATTTGATCAGATTTCACTGGCCTGTTTTTGGGTTGTTTTGAGGGCTGATCATCTTGCTATTTGGAGGCCGAAGTTGACTAAAATTGACCAAATTGTTGAGGGTCAATTCTGCCCTGTTGACTAGTGTTGACTTTTCTAGTTAGGCCTCTTTCGCTGCTGTTATAGATTATCAGATTTGTAAATTGTATTATCGCTCTCTCTGTTGAACTATTGAGGACTTATAAGAAGAATTGGTCAAAGGTTTCCCCACATTGGGGTTTGTCCCTGGCTAGTGCCAAATCTTGTGTCCTCTTGTCTTGGCTTGTCTTCCACTGTTTATGTTTATGTTCTATATGCATTTTACTATCATATTGATGTGATTGCTAATCTGAATTGATATTAGGTTAATAAAGAAATTGAAGTAAAATTGCTCTAAAGCATAGAACATGCCATTGTTGCCTAAAATTAACAAAATTCAAGCTAGGTCTAGGTTTAAGGGAGGAGTCATAGTCTTAAGCACAAGTGTGACCTATATTTTTTACCATCTTGGCAAGGGCCTACAACGCCCCGAGGTTTGACAGCTTCCACCCATAGTTATCTAATAAGGGAAATCACGACAGTTATTTATCTATTGAAATGAAATGAAATTATTTTAACATCCACGAGGCTAAAAATAACGCATGGGGCATATTACTTCTCCATCTGGTTCTTGTATTCGGCCCTTTTCCTGTGAAGTCTCACAATAAACGCTCCCAACTTCTCGACAAACCCCTCGCTGAATAGATTATCCCAAGAGCTAGCTATCAGAGTATCTGCATAACTTTCCCTGTTGTATTTGAAGGCCTCGCATTCTAAAATGAAATGCTTTTCTGTTTCCACTTTTTCGGAAGAGCAAAATATACACTCTTTCCTCCCACACTTCTTCTGGCCTTTTCCAGTGCCCTATTTCACAGCGAAGTTGATGAGAATTAGTCATTAATTGAGCAATAAGAATTTTGGCTCTCCAAGAAATATTGGCCCCTATGTATACTTTTTGTTGATGATTATGAGTGGGATTATACTCTTCAATATAGTACTTCTTTCTCCCTAGCTGCTTCTCCCAAGTACATTTGTGGAACTTATCCATAGCAAAAGTTTTTATCTCTTTACTATTTGTGGGACACATGCTCAAGCAAATACCCCATTTACTAAACCATTTGTTATTTTTCCACACCCAAGTCTTCTTTCTTTTGCACAATATGTCATTAAACAGAACCGTAGGCCATCTACCCTCTTCCATTTGCTCATTTTTTTAAATACCTTATGACTCTCACCATAGCAACTGCTTCAATAGGAACAACCCCTATTTCACTTAACAGGATAACATAAGGAACTACATTTTTAATTTTGAATTTGTTTGTAATCAAACGCTTTTGAATTTTCTCAATTTGTTTCCACTACATCTCGGATGTACTTTTGGCCCATAGTTCACAACCGTAGAGAATCGTCGGAATCACTAAAAGCCAAAAAAGAGTTAGAGTGGTTTTCTAGTCCCATAACTCTGCGTCTCTACACCTGTTTTGAAAAGCATAAAATGCTTTCCAACCCCCCAAAATTCTTTTTTTCCTACAGCCATCCCAGCTTATATTTCGGTTGAAGTCAATTCCGAGGTATTTGTAATCCGTAACTTCTTCCAGAATGTTGCTTTCAAAGTAGAACTTATGTTGGTTGTGCTTTCTTTTGTTAGAGAAAACCACTACTTTCATTTTGCTAATATTGACTTGCATCCCCAGTGCCCACCCTTCTACAAAAATGCTCAAGGGAAAGTAAGTGCTCTTGCAAACCAAGAGCAAGTTTGGCAATCAGAATAAGGTCATCTATGTACAAAAGAAGCCTAACGAACTTGCCCAAATGGATACCGTCGCCCCCTTCCAAATTTAGCCACTCTTCAAGCTTGGGAAACCTTTGCTTGACTCCGATATCGCTTCTAAACTTTCAGAAATGCCTACTGAAGTTCTAATTTTGAATTTCACCTCTTCATACAGCCTATGCACAGCTAATTCAAATGCCTGGGAACCCCGAGTTCCTCCATTATGTGCCAAAGCTTATCCCTAGGAATTGTGTCAAAGGCTTTTCTGAAATCAACAAAGCAACAAAAGGCTTCTTCCTTTTTCTCCCAAACTTTTTCAATGATGTGCCCTAAAGTTATACCATGATCAACTGTGGAATGTTTAGGTCTGAAACCCGCTTTCCCTTTAGCACGTTTATGTCTTTTCTTTTGCCCACTTGCTGATTTTATTTTCTAACATGCTTCCAAATAACTTTGCAAACAAGGGGTTTATCATTATGGTCCTATAATTGGAGGGATTATTGACGTCACCACTCTTGAACTATGTCACAAGGTTCGTCGAACTTTAACCTTTTGGCTCAAATTTTGGCAACCTTAAAAAAAAATTGAGGTTAGGCAAACCTCATTGAACCTCATAGCCATTGACCAAGTCCATGGATCAAAACTCATAACTTCATGTCACAACTCAAGCTTGTAATTTATCCTTGCAGTTTCCATGTCCATGATAGCATTTTTTATGTTTACTTATGTTGATTTCTTATTATTTTATCCTATATTTCATTATATATATACACACACACACACACAAACCTAATGACGAACCTCATCAAAAAATTCGAACTCAAACTGAACCTAATCATTGTCTAACCCGAACTCGAACCTGAACCATGTGACATTGCTCTTGAAAAGAAGTATTGCTAGACTTGTTGTCCAATCTATGGGGAACCCTTGTTGTATATGATGTTGTTGAAAAATTTGTGATGTGAGGTGCAAGAATTTTTAAGCCCCATTTTAGATACTCTGCTTGGAGTTCAGCTATGTCTTTTGCTTTTCCAACACCCAAGTTCTTGATACCCATCTCCACCTCTTGCACTATGAAGAGTTTTGTATCAATGTTGACCAAGGGAGGAGGGTCCTTGGGATCCTGCTCATAAAGTTGTCTTGCATAGTCGAACCATTTAGAAGTTGTAATGTTGTTTTCAATTTGCACCTTTCTCAGTTGGAGCTCCTTCCAAAATAATTTGGGGTTATTTTTCCCAAGGAAGATTAGTTCTTCTCTCCTTGAAACCATGAAATCAAACTTTTTCTTTCTTAATATTTGTTTGTAAACTTTGAGCTTTATGTTATCCTTGTTTGACTCTTTCCACATTCTCCTTGCCTTTTTGCATTCCTCGTCAAACCAAGCATTAACCGGAAAGCAATTTGTTTCAGACTTCTTAATTTTTGCTCTTTTGCACTCTGCAAGTGCGCTTTGAATTAAATGTGTAAATTTGTGACTATGAAGACCGTAAAATGAGATTTTCTCCTTCTCGAAGAACCTCTCTAACATTATTTTGAAGGTATTACAATTTTCTGGAGTCAAAAGAATTCTACCCTTTGGGAGATTTTGCAACACACTGAGTTTTTGACCCAAACTGCTTCTTTGATAATAAGACTAACTCCATGAAAGGCTTGCTTGGCCATATACCAAGCATTTTCACTATAGGTGTGGGATCATCCACTACATCCACAATATTAAACTTAATCATCACATTCTTATAGTTGTTTTAGTAGGGATGCATCCATCTCACTACAACATTTATTTTGTTCTGAACTCAATTTTCACTTAATCATAAAGTGTTTTAATAGACAAAATCTCCATATCACTACAACATTTATTTCCCTTTAAACTCAATTTTCAAGTTTGGAAAACAAGCCCTCGACAACTTTGATAGACAACCACTCCCACGAAGGTTTTATGGGGAATGCGTGTAATGTTACTATATCTCAAAGTAAAACATGCTTTAAAGTAGATATTTATCCTAAAACCTATAGTGTTTGATTTTACCAAGACAAACAAACTGCAAGCTAATAAGTGAAAATGTATACTTGGGTAATTAATTATTATATCTCAAAATGGACCATCCTTTAGAGTAAATATTTATCTTAAAACCTATAGAGTATTTGACACTATCATGACAATCAAACTGCAAATTAATAAGTGAAAATGCATTTTTGGGTAATGATCAATGATTTCTTGTTCAATGGTGAAAATGGTGTCATTTCAAGTCACACATCGTGGCTCAAACTTCAACTATCATGCATGGTTTAATTCCCTTAAAGACATAAAAGGTTGCTGGCAGGTGTGAGTTCTTGGTGATTTTAAAATAAATACAACTCTGATTTTTTTTTCATCTTTGCCTTAAAAAAAATTGTTTGTCTTCGATGGTTTATCTCTTGAGGGTCATATTGCCATGCAAGCAGTCACTTGCAGTTCCCCTTTCACGCCAGTTTAAATGCTTCTCTTTGAGTTTAAAGAAATCACTGATTTCACGCCAGGCCAGCTGTAGTGCTTCAAATTGAGTTTCACGAAAGCACTTTCAAAAATTAAAAACATCACTCTAATTGGCAACTACTGTTTTCAGGCCAGTTGTAGTGCTTCAAATTGAGTTTAACGAATGCACTTTCAAAAATTAAAAACATCACTCTAATTGACAACTGTGCCGAGCATACACTAGTATCTGGAGACTCTAACACCATGTGAGTTGAACTAATGGCTCTAAGGGATGTAAATAACAACCTTTGTGCAGACAAAACTCAGATTGTCATCGTGAATGACTTGAGAAACTAATCGCTTGCAGAACAAGAAAATACCTGCTTGCCGTTCTGCAGATCCAGCCTGAACTCCAAAACCTCTAACATCAGAGACAGTTACGCCACGAATCCCCATTTTCAATAGACCCTGCAATCTCACCTCCATGAGTTTAAGAAACTTTTTATGTACTAGTTTGCAAATGGTGCAAATTAATAGTCATTTGCAATAATAGAAAACATAGGTGCCTTTTCTCTGTTGATAAGATGATGCAATTTCCTTCAAACAGAGTAAAATGAATGTTGAAGTCTCACCGAAGTCACATGGGAGACGCGCCATGGCCTTCAAAATTCACCAATGTTCAAACGACCAATAAAACATTAGTTGTTCAGTAACTATTCTTCACTGGCAATTTAGGGTTACATTGCATAAAATATATGATGTACTGTTAACAGTACATGAGAAGAGGATGCTTATGCTATAAGCAATACAACTGAGAATGGAAGTACCTCAACATTGCTTCTACTTTGTAAAAATTGGCTTCTGGGACATAATCTGCCAAGCGCATTTAAAAGAAAAAATTAATCACAACCCAGCTGTATGGATCCCGGGAAATTAGTTTTAGGCGAATAAAATGCAGAGTACCTGGATGAGTGTAGGTCCCATTTGGTGCCTGGGCCGATGCCTTTATCTGTTGCCTCTTCTTCATCTTTCCATGCAGACTCGTCATTAGGTGCTTCACCGACCTCACACCATCCATCCTCTGCATCGTCCCCAAATTTACGGACTTATTGGCTGCTGCTGGAGATGAGTGAAATCCAGGAGATGCCACTGTATGCGATATGCTGGAATACGTACAGGAAGAAGACATCGATGTCGATGATGGTAGAGAAAATATAGATCCTTTGACAAACAGAGGCAGATGGGCGGCCATGTTTACTACTGGTAACTAGCCCTACTCGTATGCAACACCGGGCAACTCTGTCAGCAGAGCTCGCTACACATTTCTTTCACAAAACCAGCCAGAAATATACATATACACACGCCGAACAAGTACCTTTGCCTCCTATATTTTGCTTTTAATTTACGCGATACTAGGATTTACGAATCCCCACGGTTTACCACATTTCTTTCACAAACCAGCCCAGAAATATACATATACACACGCCGAACAAGTACCTTTGCCTTCTATATTTTGTTTTTAATTTACGCAATACTCGGATTTACGAATCCCCACGGTTTACCATTTTATCCGAATCTACACACTGCGGATCACACATTGTGACTTGAGAGTATGTCTGACTTAGTAGAGCTGCAATATTTTCTCACACAACCAAAAATTTCATAATATGGAGTTCATTCCATGCAGCGTTCCAGTTAAGTCACATGACACGTAGATACAACATACGGACAACACTTGTATTTATTCTACTAAATCACATGACACGTTGACGATAGGAGGACATAGAAATACTAGTGTTTGGATGTAGAACATGGTGACTTCATAATTAATATATATATATATATATTTAAAAATATAACAAATTATGTGAATTGCAAATATAAAATTAAAATATTGATAAATATTTAAAATTCTTTATAATTTTCGCGCGCGCTTGCTTTGCTCCCTGACTGCTGCAGCTCGCCCCAGCGCCCTGCACCCCTCAGTCCGCTTTGCCTCTCCAATGGAGGGCAGCGGGGACCCTAATCCCTCACCTTCACCGCCTCCGGAAGTGTCAGCGTTCCGTTCAATGATCGCAGTAGGTCCAAAGCGCCCCCCTTTAGCTTCACAGCAGAAGTTTGTAAAAAAGTTGGATACGATTCCATCGGTAGCCCTACCAGAAGAAGAAACTTGCAAAGTTGCATTGAACCTTGCGAAGAGAGGCCTTATAGGCCAGTTCGCAGGCCTCTGGCCATCTCCCAAGTCGGTGGATGAATGGACCCAAAGGAACTAGAAGCCCCTGATCAAAGATGGAGTCAAAATCTATTTCGTAGGTAAGGGTTTCTTCGTGTTTGTCTTTGAAAACCCAGAAGATAGAGGTTTAATCTTTAGATGACCATATTTCATGGGGCCCCAAGGCCTTTATCTGAACAAATGGTCCCCGGATTTCGATCCCACCCAGGACATCCCTTCTGCTATTCTGGTCTGGGTTAGGCTCCCACATTTGCCTCTGCACTGCTGGAACCAAAAATCCTTGCAGATCATAGGTAACGCTCTGGGAGAATATATAGATCAGGCAGCGAGAAAAGACCAGTACTCATGCGCCCATATCTACATAGAAGTGGACCTAGAGGAGGGGTTACTGGAAGCCATCAAACTCACTGTCACTGAGTGGACGCATGTCCAGGAGTTGGACTACGAACAGTTACCCTTTAAATGCAAACATTGCCATGGTTATGGCCACTTTGCAAAGAACTATAAAAAGAGAGCAGAGGAGCAAGCAGACAAACAGAATGGGGAACAATGGACCCTAGTCCAGAAGAACGCATCCACAAAAAAAGGAACAAGCAAAGGTAGCACGGATGGAGGCCCTAGTAGCAGCAAAGCCAACCAGGAAACGAAAAATCCAAAACAGACAGAAAGGGCACAGAATAATCAAGCCACCCCATCCCAGGAGAATGAAGAACAGGCGGACATTCCACCTTTAAACAAGGAGGCAGGGGAACCAATCCAGATCGAGGCCAACCAAGGCAGCCCCTCCAATCCCTCATATGCAGAGATAGCAAAAAAAAAACCAGTTGAAAGCTCTGGTACCTCGAAGGATGAAACCTATGAGCGACAAACAAAAAAGCTAGAAGGAAATCCCGCAAAGAAAAAAGGGAGGAGGAGGCAGAAAGACTCAAAACACAAGGAAGCCAAGCTACCATAGAAATGACTATTGGGCAAAACATCAGACCAAGGCCCTCCAAGGGAGGGCTCAATACCCCCTCAAGTAAATAATGCATCTCGTCTCTTGGAACTGTAGAGGACTGGGGAACCCCTATAAAGTAGAAGCAGTCAAGGATCTTATGGAAGCAGAGCCCTGATATCCTCATGCTCCAAGAGACCAAAATAGAAGGCCATGCCCTTCTAGAGATCAGCAGCTCAAAGCGGAATAAAAGAGCAGGCAAAGCTGTCAGCTCAAGAGGTACTTCTGGAGGACTGGCAACACTATGGAACGATGACTTATTTCAGCTGAAAAACCACAAGGAAACACAGCACTGGGTCCACACGGAATTGATGCATAAAGCAAGTAAGCTGTCTATTTCCCTTTTCAATCTTTATGTCCCTATTTCTTATTATGAAAAGAGAGAATGTTGGAACTCCCTCTCAGCATTTCTAGAGCAGACATCTCCCAGCAATATTATCATAGCAAGGGACCTCAACATCATTATGAAAGCAAAAGAAAAGAGGGGAGGGACAAGTAATAGAAACCCCATGCTAGACGAGGTGGAGGAACTCTTTCAGCGCTGGGACTTGTTGGACTTCAATTCTATCAGAGGCATTTACACCTGGTCCAATAATAGAGTGGGAACAGATCACATCTCAGCAAAATTAGACAGATTCATGGTACAAAACTCCATAATGATGAGTAAAAAGATAATCATCACTAAAATCCTGCCCAAATTAGCTTCTGATCATAAGCCTATTCAGCTTCTCCTGGAAGATGAAGAAGATCTAGGGCCCATTCCTTTCCGATTCATCCCCCTATGGATCGAGAAGGAAGGCTATAAAGAGACAGTAAAGGCAGCTTGGGACAAAACATTCACAGGATCCCCAAGCTATGTATGGGAGCAAAAGCTAAAAGCAACTAAGCAGGCGCTAAAGAACTGGATAAAGAAACCAGGACCCTCTCCTACTGAGCAAAGAAAGGAGTTAGTTCATGCATTGCAGACTTTGCAAACAGAGATGGAAAACAAAGACATCACAACAGAGCTGCTGGAAAAAGAAACAAAAGCCCAATGTTCTGCTCACCAAACTTTCAGAAAGGAGGAAGAATAGTGGCGACTAAAATCTAGAAGTTTGTGGTTGAAGGCTGGAGACTGAAACACCTCCTTCTTCCACTGACAATACAGAGCGAGATTGACTAGGAATCACATAGCAGAAATTAAAACATCAGAGGGTATCATTTGCAAAGGATTTAATCAGGTCAAATCAGCTGCAGAAACCCACTTTAGGAATCTCTACAGAGAAGAAACCCACAGGAATGATGAGGAAGTTGTTGATTTCATTGCCAATATCCCCACTCTTATTAGCCCTGAAGAAAACTTAGTTCTCTACAGGCCAACCACGGAGGAGGAAATTATATAAGTCATCTAGTTCGTGGACGCAGATAAGGCTCTCGAGCCTGATGGATTTACAATCCATTTCTACAAGTCTTGTTGGCATATCATTAAAGCTGATCTTTGCAAAATGATACGTTAGTTCATGGGAAAAGCCAAGGTAGGCGGAGGAATTAACTCCACTTATCTCGCTCTAATTCCCAAAGACATCAATCCGGAGACATTCACAAGGTTTAGACCGATATCGTTGTGCAATGCTTCATACAAAATTTTGGAAAAACTGATAGCAAACAGGGTTAAGTCGCTGTTAAAAACACTGATCTCTCCCTCGCAAGGCGGTTTCGTTGAAGGTAGGCATATTCTAGACAACGTAATCCAGGTACTGGAGATCATCCATTCTAGCAAGCAGTGGAATGAAAAACGCATGATGATCAAGTTAGATATGGCAAACGCCTTCGACAGAGTGGATCGCTCTTTCCTCCACAAGGTCCTGCTGTCATTTGGCTTTTCGTATCAATTCGTCAACCTCATCAAACCCTGCATAGAAAAACCATGGATCGCCCCCTTTAATTAATGGCCGCCCCACGAATTTCTTCCAAAATCAAAGGGGCATCAAACAGGGATGTCCCCTCTCCCCATTCCTGTACATCATAATGGCGGAATCACTCAGCCGAAAACTCACTGCAGAAAATTTAAACGGCAACATCATGGGTCTTAAGCCTTTCCACGGAGCTGAAGCCCTGAATCACGCGTTATTCGTTGATGATTCACTTCTTCTAGGCAGAGCCTCCATTGGAATTGCCATAGCCATAAACGCAATCCTCAATAATTATTGTAGAGCCTCTGGGGCATTAATAAATGAGAACAAAAGCGAATTTTATAGCTGGAACATAGATCAGAGGGAGCTCTCTGGCATAACCACTCTCCTCGGCTTCAAAGGAGAAGCAAGCTGGGATAGATTCAAGTATCTGGGTCTTCCCATTATATCAGGAGCAAATAAAAGATTGCTCTGGAGTGAAATAATCTCGAAAATCAAAACTAAAATTGCAGTGTGGGGAGGCTATTGGTTGACGAAGGGAGGCAAAGTAATTTTAATCAAAGCAATGTTGTCGGCGCTACCAATCTACCAGGCAGCGTTTCTCTTAGCACCAAGAAATGTGGCGGAGCAAATATCCAAACTGATCAGGGATTTCTTGTGGTAGGGAGGAAAGGGAAACGAAAATAAAATGCATCTGGTGAACTGGGACGTGGTTAAAAAAATAAAGGCAGATGGAGGGCTGCAAATCAAAGATCCAGCTCTTGTAAATTTAGCGCTAGGAGGAAAGATCTTATGGAAGCTGATCCATGAACCCACCCACCCGGTTAGTGTAGTGTTGATCTCTAAGTACAGACCCAACAAATCCCTTAGCAAGCTACAGAATGCAAATGTAGTCAACAGACGCAGGTGTGGAAACTATGCAATAGGAGCAGTAAGTTCTTCAATAAACAGGCCTACAAGATTCCGGGCAACGGCAAGCGCACCCATCTATGGCTTGATAGAATTATGGGGAAAGAACCCCTAAAGGATAATGAGGACATAGCTGATCCTAGGGACTGGCTGAAGTAGGCAGGAGTCAATACCATATTTGAATTGTCAAAGTGGAATCATCTTGGAGATTGGGCAGGATGGGATTTCCATGGAGTCCCAGAGCGGTTAACTCACCAACAAATTCTGCTTGAAGATTTGCGGGAGGAAGCAGCGCCTATCAACAGAACCATGAAAGACAAATGGGGATGGGGTCAGTGCGGAGTCTACACTACAACAACAGGATATAGAGCATTACAGGCTTCAAGAAATAGCAGTCAAACCCCGGCTTTTTGGAAGAATGTCTGGGAACCCCTAGCCCTTCCAAAAGTGAATTTCTTTTTCTAGACCCTGGCTCATAACAAACTCTTAACTGGCGACAATTTGGAAAAAAGGAATATAGAAGGGCCGCACAGATGTGTATTATGCAACAGCAACTTCGAAATAGCCCAACACCTTTTCTTAGAGTGCAATTTTGCAAAAGAGGTATGGAGTATTATTTTACATGATTTACAGATTATTCTGCCTTCACAAATCTCTATCGCAGATCTATACGTCACTTGGAATGGTTTCTATCCCCAGTGCATCCCTTCCAAATCATTCTGGAATAAAATATGGACAGCTATCCCAAAATATGTTTGCTGGCAGCTTTGGCTAGCTCGAAATCAACAGATTTTCAGAGAGAAGAGGCACTCTCCACTGCAAGTCGCAACAAAAGCTAAATCCTTTCTACTGGAAGCAACCCAACAACAGTGTTTTAAAGAAGATCCATTGTTATTGCCCGAAGAAAAAAGATGGCTTGGCCCGCTAGAGCCCTGTCCGCATAAGTAGCTCCTATTCCCGCAAAAGGCAAATCGGGAATGGCGCATAAGAGATAAAGATGACAAATTCCAACTATGGTGGCAGTCACAAAACTTAACTACAATTTTTTTCGATGGAGCATCTAAAGGTAATCCCGGAGATGCAGGTGCAGGGGGGGTCATATACTCTACTGACGGGACTTCAAAAGACTGTTTCAGTTGGGGATTAGGCCAGAAATCTAACAATCAAGCAGAGCTTTTCGGGCTTCTCAAAGCCTGCCACATTGCAAGAGACAAAGGTGTCAAAGACCTCCAAGTTTTTGGAGACTCAGAGTTAATAATAAAAAGCCTAAAGCTGGGAAATCTATTTAGCAATGCCAACCTCAACAAAATACTGGACAGATTGAAGAGAGTTCTTCTAGACTTTGACACATGTAAGTTTTATCATATACTCAAAAAGTCAAACAGTGAAGCAGACCAGCTGACAAACAAAGGCAACTCTCTGATGAAAGGACTGCTAATTGTAAACAGTGAAAGTACTGTACAAATGCCTTGAAAATCAAGCAGATCTTAATCAGCAACAGATATAAATCTGTAATGTAATTGGAGCCGCTTGGGCAAAGACCCAAGTTTTTTCAAATAAATAAAATCATAACTATTTTAGTTAAAAAAAAAAAATCTTTATAAGTTATAAACTAAAATATTTACAATTTTATAGGATAGTATAAATTTAATCATATAACTAATATGGTATTAATGATGATAAAATGACAAATATACGAGAAATTAAAACTATAAAATGTAGTTTTTTTAATAAGTTTTCAAAATCAAAATGTATGACATAGGCATTAAGTCTTTATCGTTATAGGTGGAATGTCAATGACAAATATAATAGTATAGATATTAAAATCGTAGTTGGAAAATTTTTATAGGTCATGACTTTTTGTAGTCGTCCATGTCTTCGTTATCAAAATCAGCATCATTGTCATTGCTCTCTCTTCCATCTACAACATCCTCCTCTATATCCAATCTAATCTCTACATTTGTTGGTGTGGAGGATGACCACTCAAGAGAATCACCATCATCTAAAGTGATGGCCTCTAATAATGGATCATTAAAATCCAAATTCGTCAATGTCAACTCAGTAGTGTTGTCCAAACCCATATCATTAGGAAACACATCTCGCATCTTTGTCTTTCCCTTCAAGCACTCCTCTCTTCCCCTATAAATAAGACAAAGGTTGGTGTGGACATACACCATTGTCACTCTAGACTGCTCAAGCCTACTTTTCTTCAAAGTATACAAATTTTCATATGTGCTCATATTCCTCTCACATTGAGAGGATGAAGTAACCTGAGAGAAGAACCTCATGACTGACTATTGTAGAAAAGTGCATCTTGCCCCATGAGTTTCCCACCAAACATAGGGATTCTTGGCCCCCTTGTCACTAAACACATCATAGCCTTCAAATTCCTAGTGCTAGTGGAAAACTTTATGAATGCCTCCTCCAACTCATAAATGTATGATCTATCTTGATATATCCATCTGAATGCATCCTTCCTCCTCTGTGAAATCTCATCATCCATGTGAGGAGGGAATATGTGTGAAGGCCCACCATTGAGCCAATCATTGTCTTAATTTTTGGGATTCAATGAGTGAGCCAAGCAATGCAAAGGTGTGCAATCTTATGCCACCTACTAACAAGAATATATTGTATGGTGGTGAAAAGGGTCTTTATTGATGTCCCATACTTGGAACACTCATTCTATAAATTAATGGTCTTCGTGGACTCAATCATGGAATCTCACCCCTCGTAAACCTCTCTTAGGATGGGTTAGTCTGTGTCTACAAATGGCAACAAAGAGATGATAATGTCCATGACCTTAATGGTAAGATCTACCCCCTCCCACCAACCATCCTTTAACATTGTATCCTCAACCTTTTTTGAAGAAGCTTGTTCTATCTTTCTTCAAAAGGACCAAAACTCTTAAATAACCATGGACCTGAGCTCAGTCTTAACCTCCCTTAACCTCTTCAAGCATGACGAATGAGGAGGAAAATTGTCCATCTGCAATCTTCAACAATGACAAATGTGTGTACTCTTCATGGATTATGAGGGCATTGGGATGGTTTTATAAAAAATTGTGGATATGGCATACATCCTCAATAAGACTTTCAATCCATTTCACATCCAAAGCAATATATTTAAGTAAATTCAAAAAATGAACAATGCAAGGTGTTCAAAATATTTAAGGATATTTAGCTTCCACAATCATACCACCAGTGTTGCAAATAGGTGCATTGTCTATAATAATTTGCATGCAAGAATCAATGCATACTCTTTAATAACTTGAATGAACAACTCACCTACATTGTGCATCCTTATATTTTCAAGAGCATCCATTGTGTTGAAGAAGATTGGTCCTTTCAAGGAAGATACCATAAAGTAGATGAGTGGATGGTGTGTTGCATTTGTCCATCTATCAAAAACGATACTAACACCAAATGAGGACCATGATGATTTAATAGGCTCCAGCATTTTATCCACCTCCTTCTTTGCATTGATCAAGAATGTGGTTCTGAGCTTTTCTGAACTAGGAGGCATGTACTTTGTTGGAGCCCCTCGATCTAGAGCTTGACATATCTCAATAAACAAAGGGGATTGTGCAACATTAAATGAGATAAAGTTGAGGGGAAAAAAACAATGGTGAGATCAATCTCATCTCGCCCCTCTCACTATAATATCATGTCCATTGGGCTGACTACCTTATTTTTTGTTGCTCGAAATGCGTTCCTACCCCCAAATGGATAATTGCTAGATTGTTTCCTCAAGAATGGAAGAGGATCCTCATTCTTGGTTTTCCTAGATGCTATTGCCACCATCTGCAAGCCAACATTGGGCTCTCTTTCCATTTTTTTTTTTGGATGCACTCACTCTTAGACATGCTTCAAGTCCACAAGGTGTGCCCAACAAATGGTCCTTGAATCGGAAGTCGATGCATCTCAAGTGATTATGGAAAAAATTACAAGTCCAAATAACATTCCTTCCCTCCTTTAGTTTGGGCCCAAACCCTTGTTATCCCATAACAAGCTTCCACATTGGATATTTTTGCTCTTGGGCATGTTGTCTTGCCAAAACAACATTTTTTTCAGCATTTGATGCTATTGTTGTAGCCCTACTCCTAAGAGATGGAGCACTAGCAAACCACGAAGAAATTGAAGGAAGGGGGACAAATTAGTGGGGGAATTCCTCCTTTTCCTTTGACCTTTACCAATTTCTCTTGATGATTAAGCCATAATCTATGTGAAATGAGGAAGACGTGAATTATTGTAGGAAAAAAAACTCGAAAATTAGTGAACAAAACTACTTGCACAACACTTGGAATCCTTTCTAACACTACATAATAATCCTCAATTTGACTCCAAATCACTTCAGAGCTCCAACTTATTAAGTAAAATGACAAAAATTAATGAAATTCATGATTTACTGTATCACATGTCACTCACATAAAGATGTCTATCCAATTTTGAAAACAAAATGAAATCATATATCTAAAATATATTTGGCACATGTCTTGTGCCCTCATATATTTGTAACATTTATTTGACACATATCTTGTGCCCTCACATATTTGTATCCGAAACATGAAACACAAACATGATTCCTATTTAAACACATCTTTTCAAATAGCTTTGAACATATTACTCTAATTAATAAATAAAACACATTATTAAAATAATAATAAACATTATTCTTTCATATTAATAAAATATTTATTAAATTCAATATCATTTTTATTTTTAATCTTATTTTATATTTAAATAATAATATTATTATTATAAAGAAATATGTTAAAATGATCTCAACTTAAATATAGCACATATATAATTAATTTAATCGTCAAAAGGAAGTTCTATATTGTAAAGAGATATGTTAATGTAGCCCATATAATTCATAATTTTATTGTGATATTAATTTTAAATATATTGAAATATGTATTATATGTTTATTTATATTTTATTGGATGATAAATAATATGTATATATATTAATATTATAATTATATTTTTAATAAAATGAGTATTTCTTATTTACGGAATCATTATGATAACTTTATATATATGTGGTTGTCATTATTTTATAAATAGAACTATTATTTCATAAATATTACAAGTGTCAACTTACAAGTGTATGTAAAAGACTTGAACCTATGCAATTGGAGACCCGAAAAGTGTGTTATACTACTTGAACTAAGTTCCTTCCATCGTATTTAAGTGTTTTGGTCACCCATGGTTTTGTGGTTTGTGTTAGGATTTCTTTTTAAGAAATGATATTTCACTCATTTAATGGTTGTTTCCGGAAAGTTGGTGAAAGATGTATTATTAAAGGTTGTATCATATATTTATATTATTTTATATTTTTAAATATATGTATAATATTATTTTCCTAGTGGTTTGAACTTTTTTTTTAGTATTTTTACAAAAATAAATTTAATATTTAAGTATTTTTTTTTTTTTTTATTTTTTATGATTTAATATGTTAAATTTACTTTCAATAAATATTAACCACTATCATCATCATATATAAAATTATGTTGGGTCATGTTATTATAAATTTACATTATTTTGTTTTTAATTTTTAAGGGAGAAAGTATGTAATTCATTGATATATATAAACAAAATTAATAGTTGCAGTATTGTATAGTCTCTGCCTTTACCGCTAATTGATTGATTAAGTTCAACGCGGTTCACATTTCGCTCGCATTTCTGTCTCTACACACGCTTCCTCTGCACGACCAACTCTACAGAGCTTCCTTTGCACGCACTTCCTTCGCACAAAGAAAGTTGCAAATAAAGTTTTCTACACAGTGAAAGCTCTTTGTATAGTGAAAACTCTTAATTAGTTGAAGGTTGTGCAGATGCAGAGTAAAGCTAACTCTGCATAGTTTCTGCATTTTCTATTGATGCAGGAGCATCTAGCTCACCATGACCGGGTGAAGTCTCGCCAGGTTGGAAGGTTGACAAGTATCTGGAATGTTTTCTTTTATTTTCTAATTTAAGAAGTCATAAGACAGATAGTCCGTTTATTTTATTTTAATTGCTAAAATCCAAAGTTAAGTGTCGGTTAGGGTCATTATAAGTTTAATAGAAATAAGTGTCAGTTAGGAATTGATCTATTAAATTAGGAAAGAAAAAAAACAAAACTGTCCACAAGCAAAACTTGTAAATAATAACTAAATAGTTACTTAACAAACTATTTCTGTTCAACTGACAGTCAGGACAGTTCGAATTAACTGTAATCCCAACATATAAAAGAAGAGATGTAATACAAAAGCAGGGTTCTGCAATTTCATGATATCAAATAAGAGAAACAAATCTGTTTTTAAAGTTGTTTATCTGTATACATATATGTCTGTCTGCTGAATGATGAATTTTCTTTTCTACATAACGAATCAAAACTAATAGTATTGACAACCAGAGGGAAGCCATGGTGAGGTTACAAAGAAATTAACTGAAGACGACGTGAAGAAACTCAGTTTAACAGGAGTGTCACCACCAGAGGCTCGGGAACGAACAAAACCGCACACCATATCAGAGAAGCAACCTACAGGAAAAGGTAATGCTCTCAAAACGAATGACTCCTCATAATTCCTATGTAATGAAGCAATAACACAACCAATTCTCATTTAAATCGACCCACATTTAATTACAATGTATAACTGTTGACAAACCCACAAGTGCCGCATCCAAGAACTGGACAAACCTTGGCCTAGGGTTTGAGAATCGAAACCCCAACATCCAATCGACAAACCACTGACAGAACAGGTGACCAAGACCAAGAATATATAGGGAAACAACAACAACGCACGACAATAATAAACGACTAGACAAAAACTACAGAAAGTTCAGGAAACTAGCCGCGTGTTGACAAGCATTAGAGAACTAGAGCCTACCGAAGTTTACGCCATCCTTTTAAGAACTAGAACCCGGAGAACCCACGAGCCCAGGTCGAACTGTGACCTGCAAGAGCAACAATGCGATATCACTATTTGTGCATTACCAATAAACCATCGAAACATTTACAAAACGAGAGGGTTTTGGTGCTAGTTACCTACGCAAGTGAACCGAGTAGCTGAGAAGCAAAGCCAAGTCGAACAGCTAAGACAGAGACCAGAGGAGCAACTCTGGTTAATACAAATTTCAATAGGGAAACTTAAGTTGAAACAAGGAGGAAGAGAATACCTGTTGGAAGCCGCCGAAACTTGATGATTTGTCACCCGATAGCCGACAGCGATGAAAAACAAATTAACTGAGCATAGAACGGTTATACAGACACCCATTAACCACAACAAAGTGACCAAACCAAAACAGAACTAACAGCACGACAACGGTGACAGCACAACAAGAGTTGAAAACAGAACCAGGCAGGAACTCAAACTTCTTGACAATATCATAGTAAAGAACAGTAGAACGAAACCCCGAGACTTACCGTGGGTGTTAACCAGCGAGCGTGCTAGTAGAAACGAGGAGGTATCAATCCATTGAAGTTTGGCAAACCCACAACCAGGTGCAAAGAAGTTACAGTCATAGAACAGGCAAAGAACACACTCAAACCCTCATAGCAGTCGAACAACAGAACCGAACCCTCTCGAATGATCAAAGAACCGGGATATTTTGCCAAAGAACGCGCGGAGGAGCCAGGCCCGAGGCACATAGGGTGGAGTTAAATGCGGCAGTAATCGCCTACAACTACAAACCAATACACATCACCAAATTTGCACGTGATCACCGGGAAAAGACCACCGTGTTGTAAGTCTGGCAACCGATGATTAAACCCAAGTTACATAGAGTTGTGGGACCGTGAGGTTGGGTTACATCAGAGTGGTATCAAAGCTTTACGTTGACTGAGGATATGGAAGTAGGACAACAAGGTCGTGGTCGAGGTGGCCGAGGTGGCAGAGGTGCTCGCAGATTGGTAGAGGAAGGGTTAAGAGAGGAGATCAGAATTCTTGTTGCCCGTTTGGAGGTAGTAGAAGCAGGTAGATGGAGAGATCCAGAGTTAGGCGATGCTAGTGAAGAGGAAGTAGAAGAGGCAGCAGATGAACCGGAAGGTGAATCCGCAGAAGTGAGATTGCTGAGATCTGTTTTATTAGCAAGAAGTAAACCTAAACCAGAACTCCCGACGTACGACGGCAGCTTGCCTATCGAGGTTTTGCTAGATTGGATTAGCGAGATGGACAAGTACTTTGAGTGCGAGGAAGTCAGCGAAGACCACAGAGTCAAATTTGCGGCAAAGAAACTGAAGGGACATGCAGCGCTATGGTGGGATAGTGTCCAAAACGAGAGGAGGAGATTGAATAAGGAGCCGATCAAAACCTGGTCAAGAATGGTGGCCAAGTTGAAGGGCAGATTTCTGCCAAGGGACTATCAGATTGCATTGCACAGGCAGGTGCAGAATCTGAGACAGAAAGGACTGACGGTTAAAGAGTACATGGAGGAGTTCTATCGAGTGAATTTGTGGGCTAGATACACGGAGGAGTTCTATCGAGTGAATTTGTGGGCAGGATACACGGAGGATACAACAGAAAGAACAACCATGTATGTTAATGGGCTCAGGATGGATATTTTAGATGAAATAAGTATTTTTATCTCCGAATAACACTAAAGAGGCCTATCAGAGCGCAATAAAGGCTGAGGAGAAAATTAATAGAAGGCAGAATGCCCGGAGGGGATGAGGGGCCAACAGAGGAAAAGGCCAGTCCTCTGGCAGGGGCCGAACTACTAACAGCAACGAGGAAGCTAGCAGTTCGAAAACTTTTGGAACAGCAGATAGAGGAGATAGTACGAGAGGTGGCAGATCGTCCCAGCACGACAGAGGAAATGGCCGAGGCAGGGGGGTTGGTTATCAGTGCTATAGGTGTCATAAGTGGGGGCACCGCTCGTTTGAGTGTCTAGAAGCAGAACCAACTGGACAGCGGGGTGCGTATGTGGCGCAACGAGAGGAAGCAACAGCACTCCCTCAGGAGGCGAAGAATGATCCAGAGACGGGAGAAGCTTTGGTGCTGCATAAGGTGTTATTGAAACCAGTCAAGGAGAATACCGAACAGACACAGCGTAAAGCTCTGTTCAGGATGATCTGTAAGTCATGAGGTAAGTGTTGTAAACTAATAATTGACAGCAGAAGTACTGACAATTTAGTGTCCACAGAGATGGTGGAAAAGTTGGAGTTGAAATGCTCAAAGCATCCAAATCCATATAGAGTTTCATGGCCGCAAAAGGGCCATCAATTGTTGGTGGATGAACAGAGCGAGGTCGAGTTTCAGATAGGCAAATACAAGGACAAAGTTGTCTGTGACATCATCCCAATGGATGTCTGTCACATATTGTTGGGTAGACCTTGGCAATTCGATAGGAAAGTGACCCATGATGGAGTGATGAACTGTTACAAATTCATGAAGGATGGAATCAAGCATATGCTTGTACCTATCAAACAAGAAGCAGGAGCACCTGAGACAAGTGAAACCAGAGCATTGCTGGTGAGTGGGAAACAGTTTTTAAAACAAGTGGAGGACAGTAAGGTAGGTTATGTGGTGGTAAGGAAAGCCAGGACAGTCTTGCTACATACATAAATATCAGACTTGCCCACAGAGGTTCAAAAAATGTTGGAGGAGTTTGCAGACATAGTTGTAGATGACTTGCTAGACAAGTTACCCCCCAAGCGAAGCATTAGTCATCACATTGATTTCATACCCAGAGCCAGTTTGCCGAATAAAGCGGCATACTGAATGAGCCCCAAGGATAATGAAGAAATCAGGAAGCAGGTGCAAGAGCTGTTGGACAAGGGTTTGATTAGGGAGAGCTTAAGCTCTTGTGTTGTTCCAACGGTTCTCGCTCCCAAGAAGGGAGGAGAGTGGTGGATGTGCACCGATTCAAGGGCCATCAATAAAATCACCATCCGGTACAGATTCCCACTGCCATGGATGGATGATATGATGGATTGTTTAAGTGGGGCAGCTTACTTCTCGAAGATAGATTTAAAAAGCGGGTACCATCAGATTCGGATACGAGAGGGTGACGAATGGAAGACAACCTTTAAGACGAATGAGGGGTTGTACGAATGGTTGTTCATGCCAATTGGGCTAAGCAATGCGCCCAGTACATTCATGAGGTTAATGAATGAGATGCTGAAGGAGTATACTAGGAAGTTCGTAATCGTTTACTTGGATGACATCCTTATTTTTAGTAGGACAATAGAAGAACACCTACAACATGTGCGTAAGGTACTAGGGAAATTACAGCAGAAGAAACTGCTGATAAACTTGAAGAAATGTACTTTTTTGCAAAAGGAATTAATCTATTTCGGGTTTGTGGTAACAGAAAATGAACTGAAGATGGATCCGGAGAAGGTGGCAGCGATAGTAAATTGGCCATCTCTGAAAAATCTGTTTGAGGTACGTAGCTTTCACGAATTGGCAAGTTTTTATAGGAAGTTTACCAAAAATTTCAACGAAATTTGTGCACCCATGCTAGATACCATAAAAAATGCCAGCCAACCTTTTCGGCGGACAGAAGCAGCAGAGCGAAGTTTCCAGTTGTTGAAGAGGAAGATTACTGAGAGGCCAATCCTGTGGCGACCAGATTTCCAGAATTTGTTTCAAGTTCGTTGTGATGCCAGCGGGACAGCAATCAGGGCTGTGCTCAGTCAAGAGGACAAGCCTGTGGCATTCTTCAGCGAGAACCTGAACGAGAGTAGGCAGAAATACTCTTCGTATGATAAAGAGTTTTATGCTGTTGTACAAGCATTAAAAGACTGGAGGCATTATTTATTGGGAAATGAATTCATGTTGTTCTCGAATAATTCTGCACTACAATATGTAATGCAGCAGCACAAACTCAACCAAAAACATGCCAAATGGGTAGAGTATTTACAGAGTTTCAATTTCGTACTAAAGCACATTAGTGGGCAAGCAAATAAGGTCGCAGACGCGTTGAGTAGGAAAGCTCTACTTCTGCAAGAAAGCACTATACAAGTGCTGGGGTTTGAGCACTTACAGATCTATACCAGACAGATACAGATTTTAAGGAGGCCTATGAGGCGTGCCAGAACCCTTTAGTGAGAGACAATAGTCCTTGGTTGGACTACAATCTGCAGGAAAAATTGTTGTTTAAGGGAGGACAGTTATGCATACCTGCCTGCTCGATGAGGGAGAATATTATTCGCGAGAAGCATAGTGGAGGTTTGGCCGAACATTTTGGCATGAATAAGACCCTCGAGCAGCTTAGTCACTTTTATTTTTGGCTGAAGATGCGGCGAAATGTACAACGTTTTGTGGCCAAATGCAAATTGTGCCAATTGGCAAAGGGGCAGAGCCAAAACACAGGATTGTATGCATTGTTACCTGTTCCAAGCAGATCGTGGGATTCAGTCAGTTTGGATTTCATCTTGGGTCTGCCAAAGACACAACGAGGATATGATTCAGTAATGGTAGTGGTGGACAGGTTTTCAAAAATGGCACATTTTATACCTTATTGAAAAACCAGTGATGCCACCCACGTGGCCCACTTGTTTTTCAATGAAATTGTCAGGTTACATGGATTTCCTAAATCTATCCTTTCGGACAGGGACGTGAAGTTCACATGACACTTTTGGTGTACCTTATGGAAGAAAATGGACACACAGCTAAACTACAGTTCTGCATATCACCCGCAAACCGATGGGCAGACAGAAGTTGTAAACAGGAGTTTGGGAAACCTGTTACGCTGTTTAGTCGGGGAGAATTCACGGATTTGGGACCGGGTGCTAGCAGAGGTAGAGTTCGCTTACAACGACTCACCTAACCACATCACAGGTTTTAGTCCCTTTTATATCCTG
Source organism: Pinus taeda (assembly GCA_000404065.3). Taxonomy (NCBI): domain Eukaryota; kingdom Viridiplantae; phylum Streptophyta; class Pinopsida; order Pinales; family Pinaceae; genus Pinus; species Pinus taeda. The sequence continues at coordinate 74,069 of APFE030550360.1, forward strand.
TATGGCATGCATCCACGCGGAGAGTACGAACTACGAGACCTTGGATTACAAGAAAGGCGAAGTGCAGGCGGGGAAGATTTCGCTAACGTGATGAGGGATTTGCATGAACAGGTAAAGATGAAGTTACATGACAACAACATCAAGTACAAACAACATGCAGACTTAAAGAGAAGGGAAGCACAATTTGACATGGGGGACGAAGTCCTCACGCATTTACGCAAAGAGAGTTTCCCCAAAGGTACGTACAATAAATTAAAATATAAAAAGATAGGTTTCAGCGAATGCGTACGAGATACAGCTACTGCCCGGAATAGGCATTTTACCTAACTTCAACGTAGCAGACATGTTCCCGTACATGGCTGACCTAGAGGGAAAGGAAGAAGCTGGAACCACGCAACCTACACGGCGTACCCAGGAAGACGAGGAAGCTTGGAAGAGACAGATGCCTTACGTTCAACCTCCCGAGATCGAAAGAATTCTCGACACTCAGGTGGTTAAACGAACTCGGCGAAAAGAGTATATGCAATACCTGGTCAAGTGGAAGAACCGTCCCATCGAGGACAGTTTGTGGCTTGACGCCAGGCAGATTGAACAAATAGGAACTTCCGTTGAGAAGCTCATGGACCAGATCCATGATTTCTTTTTGCCCCGGGAGCCTGATGCAGGAGCATCTAGCTCACCATGACCGGGTGAAGTCTCGCCAGGTTGGAAGGTTGACAAGTATCTGGAATGTTTTCTTTTATTTTCTAGTTTAAGAAGTCATAAGACAGATAGTCCGTTTATTTTATTTTAATTGCTAAAAGCCAAAGTTAAGTGTCGGTTAGGGTCATTATAAGTTTAATAGAAATAAGTATCAGTTAGGAATTGATCTGTTAAATTAGGAAAGAAAAAAAACAAAACTGTCCACAAGCAGAACTTGTAAATAATAACTAAACAGTTACTTAACAAACTATTCTCTGTTCAACTAACAAACAGGGACAGTTCGAAACAACTGTAATCCCAACATATAAAAGAAGAGATGTAATACCAAAGCAGGGTTCTACAATTTCACGATATCAAATAAGAGAAACAGATCTATTTTTAAAGTCGTTTATCTGTATACATATATTGTCTGTCTGCTGAATGATGAATTTTCTTTTCTGCATAACGAATCAAAACTAACAGTATTGACAACCAGAGGGAAGCCACGGTGAGGTTACAGTGTTTTTTTTGTATTCTCGACAAATGAACAAGCTACAAAGAAATTAACTGACTGTACAATTGCAAGCGGAAGACAATGTGAAGAAACTCAGTTTAACAAGAGTGTCACCACCAGAGGCTCGGGAACGAACAGAACCACACACCAAATCAGAGAAGAAACCTACAGGAAAAGGTAATGCTCTCAAAACCAATGACTCCTCGTAATTCCTGTGTAATGAAGCAATAGCACAACCAGTTCTCATTTAAATCGACCCACATTTAATTACAATGTATAACTGTTGACAAACCCACAAGTGCCGCGTCCAAGAACTGAACAAACCTTGGCCTAGGGTTTGAGAATAGAAACCCCAACATCCAATCGAAAAACGACTGATAGAATAGGTGACCGAGACCAAGAATATATAAGGAAACAACAACAACGCATGACAATAATAAACAACCAAACAAAAACTAGAGAAAGCTCAGGAAACTAGCCGCGTGTTGACAAGCATTGGAGAACTAGAGCCTACCAGAGTTTACGCCATCCTTTTAAGAACTAGAACCCGGAGAACCCACAAGCCCAGGTCGAACTGTGACCTGCAAGAGCAACAGTGCAATATCACTATCTGTGCATTACCAATAAACCATTGAAACAGTTACAAAACGAGAGGGTTTTGGTGCTAGTTACCTACGCAAGTGGATAGAGTAGCCGAGAAGCAGAGCCAAGTCGAACAACTGAGACAGAGACCAAAGGAGCAACTCTGGTTAATACAAATTTCAACAGGGAAACTTAAATTGAAACAAAGAGGAAGAGAATACCTGTTGGAAGCCGCCGAAACCTGATGATTTGTCACCCGATAGCCGAGAGCAACAAAAAACAAATAAACCGAGCACAAAACGGTTATACAGGCACCCATTAACCACAACAGAGTGACCAAACTAGAACAGAAGTAACAACACGACAACGGTGACATCAACAAGAGTTGAGGATAGAACCAGGCAGGAACTCAAACTTCTTGACAATATCATAGTAAAGAACAGTAGAACGAAACCTGGAGACTTACTGTGGGCATTAACCAGCGAGCGTGCTAGCAGAAACGAGAAGGTATCAATCCATTGAAGTTTGGCAAACCCACAACCAGGTGCAGAGAACTTACAGTCATAGAACAGACAAAGAACACACTCAAACCCTCACAGCAGTCAAACAACAGAACAGAACCCTCTCGAATGATCAAAGAACCGCGATATTTTGTCAAAGAACACGCGGAGGAGCCAGGCCCAAGGCACATAGGGTGGAGTTAAATGCGGAAGTAATTGCCCGCAGCTACAAACCAATACACATCACCAAATTTGGACGTGATCATCGGGAAAAGACTGTCGTGTTGTGAGTCCAACGACCACCGATTAAACCCAAGTTACATAGAGTTGTGGGACCATGAGGTTGGGTTACATTAGAGTGGTATCAGATCTTTAAGATGACTGAGGATATGGAAGTAGGACGACAAGGTCGTGGTCGAGGTGGTTGAGGTGGCAGAGGTGCTCGCAGATTGGCAGAGGAAGGGTTAAGAGAGGAGATCAGAATTCTTGCTGCCCGTTTGGAGGCAGTAGAAGCAGGTAGACGGAGAGATCCAGAGTTAGGCGATGCTAGTGAAGAGGAAGTAGAAGAGGCAGCAGATGGACAGGAAGGTGAATCCGCGGAAGTGAGATTGCTGAGATTTGTTTTATTAGCAAGCAGTAAACCTAAACCAGAACTCCCGACATACGATGGCAGCCTGTCTATCGAGGTTTTGCTAGATTGGATTAGCAAGTTGGACAAGTACTTTGAGTGCGAGGAAGTCAGCGAAGACTACAGAGTCAAATTTGCGGCGACGAAACTGAAGGGACACGCAACCCTATGGTGGGATAGTGTCCAAAACGAGAAGAGGAGATTGAATAAGGCGTTGATCAAAACCTAGTCAAGAATGGTGGCCAAGTTGAAGGGCAGATTTTTGCCAAGGGACTATCAGATTGCATTGCACAGGCAGGTGCAGAATCTAAGACAGAAAGGACTGACGGTTAACGAGTACACGGAGGAGTTCTATCGAGTGAATTTGCGGGCAGGATACACGGAGGATACAACAGAAAGAACAACCAGGTATGTTAATGGGCTGAGGATGGATATTTTAGATGAAATAAGTATTTTATCTCCGAATAACACCAAAGAGGCATATCAGAGCGCAATAAAGGCTGAGGAGAAAATTAATAGAAGGAAAAATGATCGGAGGGGACGAGGGGCCAGTAGAGGAAAAGGCCAGTCCTATGGCAGGGGCCGAACTACTAACAACAACGAGGAAGCTAGCACTTCGAAAACTTCTGGAACAACAGATAGAGGAGACAGTGCGAGAAGCGGCAGATCGTCCTAGCGCGGCAGAGGAAATGGCCGAGGCAGGGGTGCTGGTTATCAGTGCTATAGGTGTCATAAGTGGGGGCACTACTCCTTTGAGTGTCCAGAAGCATAACCAACTGGACAGCGGGGTGCGTATGTGACGCAACCAGAGGAAGCAATAGCACTCCCTCAGGAGGCGGAGAATGCTCCAGAGACGGGAGAAGCTTTGGTGCTGCATAAGGTGCTATTGAAACCAGTCAAGGAGAATACTGAACAGACACAACATAAAGCTCTGTTCAGGACGATCTATAAGTCACGAGGTAAGTGTTGTAAACTAATAATTGACAGCGGAAGTACTGACAATTTAGTATCCACAGAAATGGTGGAAAAGTTGTAGTTGAAACGCTCAAAGCATCCCAATCCATATAGAGTTTCATGGCTGCAAAAGGGCCATCAATTGCTAGTGGATGAAAAGAGCGAGGTCGAGTTTCACATAGGAAAATACAAGGACAAAGTTGTCTGTGACATCATGCCAATGGATGTCTGTCACATATTGTTGGGTAGACCTTGGCAATTCAATAGGAAAGTGACCCATGATGGAGTGATGAATTGTTACAAATTCATGAAGGATGGAATCAAGCATACACTTGTACCTATCAAAGAAGAAGAAGGAGCACCTGAGACAAGTGAAACTAGAGCATTTTTGGTGAGTGGGAAACAATTTTTAAAACAGGTGGAGGACAGTAAGGTAGGTTATGTGGTGGTAAGGAAAGCCAAGATAGTCCTACTACATACAGAAATATCAGACTTGCCCACAGAGATTCAACAAATGTTGGAGGAGTTTGCAGACATAGTTGTAGACGACTTGCCAGACAAGTTACCCCCCAAGCGAAGCATTAGTCATCACATTGACTTCATACCCGGAGCTAGTTTGCCGAATAAAGCGTCATACCGAATGAGCCCAAGGATAATGAGGAAATCAGGAAGCAGGTACAGGAGCTGTTGGACAAGGGTTTGATAAGGGAGAGCTTAAGCCTTTGTGCTGTTCCAACGGTTCTCGCTCCCAAGAAGGGAGGAGAGTGGCGGATGTGCACCGATTCAAGGGCCATCAATAAAATCACCATCCGATACAGATTCCCACTGCCACGGATGGATGATATGATGGATTGTTTAAGTGGGGCAGCTTACTTCTTGAAGATAGATTTAAAAAGCGGGTACCATCAAATTCGGATACGAGAGGGTGACGAATGGAAGACAACCTTTAAGACGAATGAGGGGCTGTACGAATGGCTGGTCATGCCATTTGGGCTAAGCAATGTGCCCAGTACATTCATGAGGTTAATGAATGAGAAGTTGAAAGAGTATATTGGGAAGTTCGTAATCGTTTACTTGGATGACATCCTTATTTTTAGCAGGACAAGAGAAAAAAACCTACAACATGTGCGTAAGGTACTAGAGAAATTACAACAGAACAAACTGCTGATAAACTTGAAGAAATGTACTTTTCTGCAAAAGGAATTAATTTATTTGGGGTTTGTGGTAGCAGAAAATGAACTGAAGATGGATCCGGAGAAGGTGGCAACGATAGTAAATTGGCCATCTCCGAAAAATCTGTTTGAGGTACGTAGCTTTCACGGATTGGCAAGTTTTTATAGGAAGTTTATCAAAAATTTTAGGGAAATTTGTGCACCCATGCTAGATACCATCAAAAAGGCCAGCCAACCTTTTCAGTGGACAGAAGCAGCAGAGCGAAGTTTCCAGTTGTTGAAGAGGAAGATTACTGAGAGGCCAATCCTGCGGCTACCAGATTTCCAGAAGTTGTTTCAGGTTCGCTATGACGCCAGCGGGACAGCAATCAGGGCTGTGCTCAGTCAAGAGGAAAATCCTGTGGCATTCTTCAGTGAGAAGCTGAACGAGAGTAGGCAGAAATACTCTTCGTATGATAAAGAGTTTTATGCTGTTGTATAGGCATTAAAACACTGGAGGCATTATTTATTGGGAAATGAATTCGTGTTGTTCTCAAATAATTCTGCACTATAGTATGTAATGCAGCAGCACAAACTCAACCACAAACATGCCAAATGGGTAGAGTATTTACAGAGTTTCAATTTCGTACTGAAGCACATTAGCGGGCAAGCAAATAAGGTCGCAGATGCGTTGGGTAGGAAAGTCTACTTCTGCAGGAAAGCACTGTACAAGTGCTGGGTTTTGAGCACTTACAGGATCTATACCAGACATATACAGATTTTAAGGAGGCCTATGAGGCATGCCAGAACCCTTTAGTGAGAGACAATAGTCCTTGGTTGGACTACAATCTGCAGGAAAAATTGTTGTTTAAGGGAGGACAGCTATGCATACCTGACTGCTCGATGAGGGAGAATATTATTCGTGAGAAGCATAGCAGAGGTTTGGCCAGACATTTCGGCATGAATAATACCCTCGAGAAGCTTAGTCACTTTTATTTTTTGCCGAAGATGCGGCGAGATGTACAAAGTTTTGTGGCCAAATGCAAAGTGTTCCAATTGGCAAAGGGGCAGAGCCAAAACATAGGATTGTATGCACCGTTACCTGTTCCAAGCAGACCGTGGGATTTAGTTAGTTTGGATTTCATCTTGGGTCTGCCAAAGACACAGCGAGGATATGATTCAGTAATGGTAGTGGTGGACAAGTTTTCAAAAATGGCACATTTTATACCTTGTCGAAAAACCAGTGACGCCACCCACGTGGCCCACTTGTTTTTCAATGAAATTGTCAGGTTACATGGATTGCCTAAATCTATCCTTTCGAACAGGGACGTGAAGTTCACTGGTCACTTTTGGCGTACCTTATGGAAGAAAATGGACACACAGCTAAACTACAGTTATGCATATCACCCGCAAACCGACGGGCAGACAGAAGTTGTAAACAAGAGTTTGGGAAACCTATTACGCAGTTTAGTCGGGGAGAATTCACGGATGTGGGACCGGGTGCTAGCACAGGCAGAGTTCGCTTACAACGACTCGCCTAACTGCAGCACAGGTTTCAATCCCTTTCAGATCCTGTATGGAATGCATCCACGCGGAGTGCACAAACTGTCGGACCTTTGATTACAGGAAAGGCAAAGTGCAGATGGGGAAGATTTCTCTAACGCGATGAGGGATTTGCATGAACATGTAAAGATGAAGTTACAGGACAGCAGCATCAAGTACAAACAGCATGCAGACTTAAAGAGAAGGGAAGCACAATTTGATGTGGGGGACGAAGTCCTCGCGCATTTACACAAAGAGCGTTTCCCCAAAGGTACGTACAATAAATTAAAATATAAAAAGATAGGTCCCTGTAAAATTCTTTGAAAATTTTCAGCGAATGCCTACGAGATACAGCTACCTCACGGAATAGGCATTTCACCTATCTTCAACGTAGCAGACCTGTTCCCGTACAAGGCTGACCCAGAGGGAAAGGAAGAATATGGAACCACGCAACTTACACGACATACCCAGGAAGACGAGGAAGCTTGGAAGAGACAGATGCCTTACGTTCAACCTCCCGAGATCGAAAGCATTCTCGACACTCGGGTGGTTAAACAAACTCAGCGGAAAGAGTATATGCAATACCTGGTCAAGTGGAAGAACCGTCCCATCGAGGACAGTTTGTGGCTTGACGCCAGGTAGATTGAACAGACAGGAACTTCCGTTGAGAAGCTCATGGACCGGAGCCATGATTTCTTTTTGCCCCGGGAGCCTGATGCAGGAGCATCTATCTCACCATGACCGGGTGAAGTCTCGCCAGGTTGGAAGGTTGACAAGTATCTAGAATGTTTTCTTTTATTTTCTAGTTTAAGAAGTCATAAGACAGATAGTCCGTTTATTTTATTTTAATTGCTAAAAGCCAAAGTTAAGTGTCGGTTAGGGTCATTATAAGTTTAATAGAAATAAGTGTCAGTTAGGAATTGATCTGTTAAATTAGGAAAGAAAAAAACAAAATTGTCCACAAGCAGAACTTGTAAATAATAACTAAACAGTTACTTAACAAACTATTTCTATTCAACTGACAAACAGGGACAGTTCGAATTAACTGTAATCCCAACATATAAAAGAAGAGATGTAATACCAAAGCAGGGTTCTGCAATTTCACGATATCAAATAAGAGAAACGAATCTATTTTTAAAGTTGTTTATTTGTATACATATATTGTATGTCTGCTGAATGATGAATTTTCTTTTCTGCATAACGAATCAAAACTAACAGTATTGACAACGAGAGGGAAGCCACGGTGAGGTTACAGTGTTTTTTTTTTGTATTCTCGACAAATGAACAGGCTACAAACAAATTAACTGACTGTACAATTGCAAGCGGAAGACGATGTGAAGAAACTCAGTTTAACAGGAGTGTCACCACCAGAGGCTCGGGAACGAACAGAACCGCACACCAAATCAAAGACGCAACCTACAGGAAAAGGTAATTCTCTCAAAACCAATGACTCCTCATAATTCCTGTGTAATGAAGCAATAGCACAACCAGTTCTCATTTAAATCGACCCACATTTAATTACGATGTATAACTGTTGACAAACCCACAAGTGCCGCGTCCAAGAACTGGACAAACCCTGGCCTAGGGTTTGAGAATAGAAATGCCAACATCCAATCAACAAAAGACTGACAGAACAGGTGACCGAGACCAAGAATATATAGGGAAACAACAATAGCACACGGCAATAATAAACGACCAAACAAAAACTAGAGAAAGTTTAGGAAACTAGCAGTGTGTTGACAAGCATTGGAGAACTAGAGCCTACCGGAGTTTACGCCATCCTTTTAAGAACTAGAACCCGGAGAACCCACGAGCCCAAGTCGAACTGTGACCTGCAAGAGCAACAGTGTGATATCACTATCTATGCATTACCAATAAACCATCAAAATAGTTACAAAACGAGAGGGTTTTGGTGCTAGTTACCTGCGCAAGTGGACCGAGTAGCCGAGAAGCAGAGCCAAGTCGAACAGCTGAGACAGAGACCAGAGGAGCAACTCTGGTTAATACAAATTTCAACAGGGAAACTTAAATTGAAACAAGGAGGAAGAGAATACATGTTGGAAGCCGCCGAAACCTGATGATTTGTCACCCGATAGCCGAGAGCGACGAAAAACAAATAAACCGAGCACAGAACGGTTATACAGGCACCCATTAACCATAGCAGAGTGACCAAACCAGAACAGAAGTAACAACATGACAACGGTGACAGCACAACAAGAGTTGAGGACAGAACCAGGCAAGAACTCAAACTTCTTGACAATATCATAGTAAAGAACAGTAGAACAAAACCCGGAGACTTACTGTGGGCATTAACCAGCGAGCGTGCTAGCAGAAACGAGGATGTATCAATCCATTGAAGTTTGGCAAACCCACAACCAGGTGCAGAGAACTTACAGTCATAGAACAGGCAAAGAACACACTCAAACCCTCACAGCAGTCGAGCAATAGAACCGAACCCTCTCGAATGATCAAAGAACTGGAATATTTTTCCAAAGAACGCACGGAGGAGCCAAGTCTGAGGCACATACGGTGGAGTTAAATGCGGCAGTAATTGCCCGCAGCTACAAACCAATACACATCACCAACTTTGTACGTAATCACCGTGAAAAGACCATCGTGTTGTGAGTCTGGCGACCGCCGATTAAACCCAAGTTACATAGAGTTGTGGGACCGTGAGGTTGGGTTACATCACTTCAACAAATATTGGGAACATAAAGGAGAGGATCAAGTATTCACATGTAACATTATAGATTTCGAACTATGGGCAATAAATATTGATTCACACTAATGGTTTGGATACTCATATGATGGTTGATTCTAATAGAGTTGTACTTATCGAAATGATAAAATTTATAGAGAATACTTTCCTAGCTAGATATTTCCCGAACCACTACTTAGAAATAACTTTGTGTGATGCCTCTTATGTGCAATAATCAACGTGATTTTAGGCTTATAACTGACCTTATGTGATTGCATGCCTAGTAGATCAAAAAATCATCTATAGTTTATAATTTAAATTGAGGTACGTTAAAACAAATAAACAACCATATGAAAAATTTGTGACTTTTCTAGGGACTTGCACTATGGGGTTGTCTGTGATGTTGGTGAGAAAATTCTTCATTCCAAGAAAAAGAGCCAAGTGTGATGTAAGGTCTGCTTAATTTGTCTATGTTGTTTTATTTGTATTTTTTACCAATTGCATGTGGTTGTTTGAATTCTTTATTTACTTACAATTACTTCTTAGCATTGGTAGTTTTATTTAATGGAGTAATTTACTACTTAGCATTGGTAGTTTTATTTAGTGGAGTAATTGTAACATGCACACAAATTCACATGGGTTTTCCCATGTTAATGGTAACCTAAATTAATGTACAATTTTCAAATTAGCAAGTTCAGAGATCATAATATGATGATTTAGGGAACTGTAATAACATGATATGTCTAGTAGTTGAGACATCATTTTCTTCTTGTTGCTATAATACTCTCCATCATGACTCGAGATCTCGAGGATGTGGAGGAATTGTTAGGTAAGTTGTACAAGGTGTGCGACCCATTCATTTATTCTTGCAATTTGGGGGTTTGGATCATCGATACACTAGAATAACTTAGGATTCAGAGCATACCCATGTCAAAATTCAAGCAAACCTCCCACAGATCCCGAGAAAATCTACAGTTGAGATACTGATCGCCAAAATAAGGAAAACCCACCATAGGAACTCCCATTCTTATGCTTTCCAAAGTTGAATTCCATCTTGCGTGAGTGAGGAATAATCCAACGGATGTGTGGGTGACGAATTTAACTTGAAGTGCCCACCTTACAAGCAGTGCACAATCTTTCGTTCGTTCTTCTAATCTGTCAGGTAGAACTGCAAACCTCCCATCTTCAATATCTAACCAGAGAACCCACAAGAAAGGTTTCCCGCTACCCTCGAGCCCTAGTGCTAATTGTTGCGAATTCTCTCGAGATTTGATGGGCATGCTCGCAAACAAAACATATACAACCGATGATGGTTGTTGCATATCCAACCATGTGAGGCACCTCTCATCCTCCTCCAAAAGATTTCTAGTGGAATCACATTCTTGTAAAAGATTAGGAATAAATAGAGGTCCTATTGCAAGGGTGTGACATCCATTCAAAGAGAGGGTTGTTACAACGTTGCTCCCTTCGAGCTCTTCAAATGTGTGTACCAGTACATAGTCTCGTTTACACCCAATCTTTGACTCATGTAGGAAAAAATTCAAAAGAAGGTCTGTCAAATATTGAGCGTGATAAGAAAGCAACAAATCAGTTGGCCTCAAGGTGGGAGATTACCTAGAAGACAAGTGATCACTTTCCCTACATTGTTTTCTTCACATATTGCACTTACAAAAAATCCCAACTATGACCAATGATATTAGTTATTATAGATCACGAAACCAAAGCCATAGCCAAAACCAAAATTAAAATAATCAAAAGGAAGAAAAAATGAAAACAACGTGGTAATAACTAACTTAGGGGTAGATGGAGTGTTGTGCCAAAAATTAAAATAGTCAATAGGCAGAAAAAATGAAAACAATGTGGTAATAACCAACTTAGGGGGAGATGGAGTGTTGGCTTACTTTTTACAGGAATATGTCCCTAAGACCTGAGGAAGTTAGTGTGGAACTGGCAAATGGAGGCAGCAACACAAAAGTGCTAAACGATAACCCTCGACACTTTCATATCATATTCATGACAACTTGCTCCATGCATGACATGAAAGAATCTGTCACGATGCGTGTGATGGTGGAACTGAATATTTTCCATCATCACTTGTAGTGCTACTGCTGTGAAGGAGTTGAGTTGCTCCAATGTGGAGCTCAATTTTTTAGTGTTGCAAATTTACATGATGGATTGTCACTGAAGGATACATAAAATGTTTATTATGTACCAAGCATGAGAATTATGTTGTTTTTTCCAAGACCCTTTTTTTGGGAGAGAATGATATAAACCTGGATTAATAAACTTGTGTGTCTATAAATTACAAAATTGAAAAAATAACATGTATTGATGCTATCAATTAAATTCATTTGTTATTTTGGGTGAATGCAGTCTCAAGTGATAGATAGTAATTGATGTTGTATTAGTGAGTAGTGGAGAGATCTTATGGTCACAGATCTTTCAGTTGTCCAACATTCAATCGAATGATGCCCAAAAGTGTAGATTGTAGAGTAGCAGCCTAAGGGAGTTCTTCCCAAAGAAACACTTTACTTCCTAATTATTTATTGACATTGAAATTATTTTTTATAAATATGACATATTAAGTTATTAAATATTTAAAAAAATACACATACTAAAATATTAAAATTATATATATCAATATATATATTAAATTTAAAAAAAAAATATTTTAATTTATATAGTAGCGTTAAAAATAAGTATAATGTGGAAAAATAAAATATGTAGATTCATTGTTTGCAAAAGTTTAGAGGAATGTGTTTGTTTTAAACTTTAATCGATTGCAGAACCAAAAGAAATGTGCGCTGCCCAAAATCAAATCAGATAAAAGGCGTTCACATTCTAAATCGTTTTCTAAAATTATCGCACCCCACTTATTTCCTTTATAACTGTGTTTATGAATTTCCGTTATAATTCTGTTTATAGAAATAGTTTGTAGGTCAAAGTTTATGTTGTTAAAAGAATAAAGAAAATAGGAAAATTAATTAATTAATTTTTTTATTATTAAAAATAAATTAAATTTCTTGAAAATAAAAAATGAAAAGAAAGCATAAGCAGTTGACATGAATTTGTTCATTACCAATATTGGACAAAAGTTGAGGGAGATGAACAGTGCTGGTGGATTACAAAACCAAAATAAATACCAACAGCCAAAATGTAGATAAAAGGTGTTCACAATATAAACAATTTTAAGAAATAATTATGTTTGCTAATTTAATTTGTTTGAGGTTTTGAGCGACACTTCGCTCATTATAAAAAAAAATAAAAAGAAAAAAACATGAAAACTTTGAAATGATGTGGTTAAGATAATAGATAAAATAAGAAAATTATTAATATTAAAAAAAACAAAAAACAGAGTATTTTTTTAAACAAATATAAAAACATTATTTTTCCTATATGCCATGCAAGTAATCTCTAAGGTTTTGGCATAAGCGAGGCTTGTGACAAAGAAACTATGACAGATTATATATATATATATATTCTGAAAGAATATATATGTATATATACACTAATCGCGTTGTAAGTCAGTTTAATGACTGTGTCCTTCACGATATTAAATATTTGAAACAAATAGATGAAAGGGATGACATCACTGAGGAGTTGGCGAAGTGAATTGATTCAAATTGCAAAGAGTGTAACTTATTGAGATAAGACAAGAGAGAACAGGTCATTCATCCTTTATCGGCCAATCTAAAACGAACTGAACTAAATAGGGATTTTAAATTGATTAAATGTGTAATAAATCATGACATGATCTGATACTATGTGGCCATTTAATTTGTAAAAAGGCTTTTCACACTAGAATTTTGACTGAATAAACCAGTGAGACTCTTACCTTTGTCCTTTGTTGCATCCCCACTATTGTCACTCACTGCGTCATCAATCTTAAATTACTTAAAATGTCAAATAGCGGTGATGTTTGATGCTAATTTTTTGGCCACAAAAGTTATCAAAGCTTAATTGGTCCATCTCCATTGCCCAGTACTCAGAAAGAGCTTTCCAAAAGTATATGGAAGTCCAAAAATGGACTCCTGGAGCAGAAGTTAAAGCATTTTTAAGATTACCTTGGAAAGCTCAGAAATCAAAAAATGCTTAAGTATGAGGGAAAATTCGCAATCGGGACCCGAGAGGCTCATCGCATATCGCATATCGGCATTCAGGCGAGTAAGGAGCACTGACGGAGTGAGGAACAACGATTCAGTAATCGCCAATATCACATATTGGCAGTCGGCGGGTCTGGGTATAACATATCGACCATCGAGAGCCCCAGGTACAGAGCGATCGGCATACCGGCGAATTCATGGGCCGACACTCCAAAGGCTTGCAGGGGGCTGATTTGTGACGCCAGTATTAACATCTCGGGGGGGCGAGAAAACCAAATAGAAAGAAAATGGCCAACAAAAAAAGGGTCGGGCCTCCCCTTTCTCTCTCCTCCACGTGGCATCAGCGATCGGTGAACAACGGGGGTCGTAGCTCCAAAACAATGGAAACCAATGATTCTTCAATTTGATACAAAATTGTCGGGGACACCAAAAATTCATTAACAAATGCATTCATGAAAAAACCAAGGCCCGGCAATCCACTTTCTCTCTTCTCCCAGAGGCCACGTGGAGGCATGCGATTGGTCTTCAGAGCTGACAGGGTAGCTGATGTCAGTAGTGACATGGAAGTACAGTTGATGATGTGGCAAGATGACATGTGTCACCTCGTTTCAACGATTTTAGGGGTGACATGGAGCCATTTCCGGGTGCCACATGTCACCACTCATAGGGTGACACGTGGCAGTGATGACATCACCTTGCAGACTGGCAATCACAACTGTAAAGGGGAAAAAGCTAAAGACATTGGTGCAATATGATTGAAATATGCAGGACTCCCCCCTGGATGCAATAAATTATTAAAGCATGGTCTATAAATATCTTGTGTCCGTAGTGTCCACCCGCTCCAACGAAAAAGGTAAAGATTCCCCCCTCTCCGTGGTTGCGATTGCAATTTCTTTGGGCGGGCCCGACCAAGCGGATCAACGATCGCGAGGACAGAGGGAAGCGCCACAAGCGAAACACAGTAAAGCGTTGATATGCGGTATTTGGTGTAACAAAGGGAAAGAAGCCCTCAAACAAGAATCTGAAGGCCTTAGCGCCCTAGGGATAAGCCCTTGGTCCCATCCCTGGATCATATGCGGAGAACCACAAAAGGGGCTGTAATAAGGGGGCTAAGGGGGGAAATCAAAAGTTCTGCATGTTTTATCTATTTTAAATTATTAAAAGATCTGTGGTCATGGTCTGCCGAGAGCGTTGTTACAGAGATTTTAATGGGTGGATGGGTCAGCAGCTCGGGTGTTCAATGAAGGTATGGGCACATTTATGGAAAGGCTCAGCCTGCAACATGCCTCCATAAGTCGGCACCGAAAGCAGTCAAAGGAGAATTGACAAAAGTCGACCGAGTAGTAATTAATCACCTCAGCAGCAGAGAGAAGCATGATGACAGCAGGGACGTGGCTCAATCCAAGACCAACACTGAAACAACAAGGGGACACCTCCTCCTTCCTCTCTCAATCTTCTTTCTCTCTGCATTTATTTTTGTATTTTTCCAAGAAATGGATTCAATCCCTATTGTAATCTTTAAGTAGGTGGTAGCAGAGCCTTACAGAGTCGGGACTGCTAGTCTAGCATGACAGTGGGGGATTTGGCTCAAATATTTTGATTGTAACTCAAAGTTCTCCCCCTCTTCTTATAAATATGGGGATGAAATCTATAACGAGGGTTCTGGAATTTCTCACCTGTAAGGGCTGAACTCTGTGATACCATTTTGGCTCATAACTTTGTAAGTGAATGACTATTACCTGAGATTGTACAACTTTACTCATGTAGATCCTTCAGACTATCATAGAAATGGTGGAGATTCCTCCTTCTTAGCATTACAGTATCTTTGTCCTCGGGTTAACTCCATTATGTTTATATTCTTTTCTGAATTCATGTGATTACTGCTATTAGAAATATCTCAAGACCTCTTCTCAGACTCGCTGGTATCAATATGTTATGCATGTGCATGTAATTCCTCACAGATCCATTTGTATCGACAATGTTAATGCTAGTGCCTATCTAGATTGTTGAAATCATATCTCTAAAATATGTTCTTCATGAATCACAACACCCAACCTCTCTTCTTCCCATTATATCTTCTTCTGGCTTAGATAAGTATTGGAATTCTTAGAGTTGAAAGCTCTGTGTTATGCATAGGGTTCTTGATGATGTAAGCTCCCTACGATGAGTTACTCTTCCTCATAATCCTCTATCAATTACCTGACAAATCCTGTTAAGCTATAATCTCCTTTGAAGTAATGAGCCTCCGTTGTTCTATGTGATACTTTTGGAAATTGTGTGTGTGAGGGAATACCTAAAGTACATAACTCATACCTTTGGAGAAATGAACCAAGCCCCCTCATGCATTTTTACGTGACAATTGGAGTGTTGCAACCCCCTCACATATAACCTTACAAGCACTCCTCTATTTAAGATGTCCTATGCACTGGTCTACAATCAACCCATAAGTTGTCTCTAGGGAGCTTTCCTTGCCTCCTGCTACACTTGTGCTGTAGGTGCAAGATTTAGCTACAACACCCACGTTGGAACTTCCACCCTTTTTGGAGTATGTGTTTAATTCAAAGCACCTTGGGGACCTCCAACCTGTTTTCCACTGGTCTCTTATTTGAGAGAACTTTTCACATAGAAAACCTTGAGTTCATGCAACAAAAATAAAGGCACGCTACTGATACCATAAGTAATAACTACATTATATTAAATACAACTACAAGTTGTATACAGAGAGTGGTCATCGAAAATTTGTGTATGAACAATTTTGATAACATTTCTCTTAATAGAAACCTACGGATTTGGTTGACAGTTATGCAGGAGTAATTTGGGATTGAGCGCATCAGATGTAGTTGGTTGACAGTTAAGTAGGAGCTGGTGGAAAGATATTACGGTCAAAGATATTTTAATCATCTAATATTCAATCCAGCGATGTTCAACAATGTAGAGTGGCAATCTAGGGGAGTTCTTCCCAGAGGGAAACGCCTTATGGCGTAATTAAAGAATTTAATCAAAAGGACAATAAGGGAATAAATACTTTGAATATAAATCTCATCTTTTGATTTTTGTATATTACCAATAATATTCTAAAATATTCTATAAAGGTTAAATCCCTACCATCCACATTATAACTATCCCAACCATATAAAATGGCCAGTAAATGTCTATAGACAACAATCCGTAGTAAGCATAAAAACACTTACTTCATCATACATCTCAAGTTGTTAAATTTAAAAAAATCATAAAGATTAACTAAATTATAATTTTATTTAAAATAATTATCATTGTTATTAATGATAAAAAAAAAAAATTGATATATAAGTTAAACATATATATGTTTTAAAAAAACATGCAACAAGATTTTTAAAATAGAGATTCACCCCACTTTATCATAGAGATTCTTAATCCATAAATAGGCTTTGTTACAATACCATGGCCAAATACCATCACCTATCAATATCACATGCCCAAAAAATCATAACTCATTTCATATGACACATGTTCATATGACATTTTTTTAAGTAATGAATTTAATTAAAAGGGAATAAAAGACATAACTACTTTGAAAATAAATATTAGCCTTTGATTTGTGTATAGTATTAAAAATATTCTACAATATTTTATGGAGGTTAAATCCCTACAATCCACCTAATAATTATTGATTCCACCATAACCACATCTACCAACATAAATTTATTTTTATTTTAAAAAAATATTATCTTTACTAGTTATTTTTCTTTGTAAAACAAGTTATTATTATTATTATTATTTGATTGAACCATGATCATAACAATGAGAGGGGATGTTTTAGTTCCTCTTCTATCATTTGAAACAAGCACACCTCCTTTGAAGATATCTCTATTTTCCTTTTTATTCATTTTTTTTTTATTTTTAATATATATGTGTGTGTGTGTGTGTGTGTGTGTGTTTTTCAAAAAAATTCATAATTTCCCTCAATCAGGGTGCGAGTCGGCGGATCACCTCATTAAGGAAATGTTAATGGAATGTATTTCAAGGTACAAAACCACTGCCCCCCACACGCTCGAGGCAATGGGTGCAGTGGCCCTTTGCATGATGATGGACAATGCATTAAGGAAAGATGGTAGCGAGAGGAGGGGAAGAGTTTTAGTCTGTAATCACCCTGGAGAGAAGCGTAGTGAGCACCAAAACCACTAAGTGCAAGGGGACTAGAGCGATGAGCTAGTGTAGTGGCTCCATGAGCAGCAGAGAATCCATTGTCTGCAAGCGAAGGGAATCGAGTATGTTATTGGCAACCTCTCTCATCTCATTATACAACCCTAATTTTGGTTTCGTTTACGGGAGATTGGAAAAAAATTGGGGAAGGAGTGTAAGGATGATAGGGGTTGGGGGCGTAGGCTGGTAGTGATAGTATGCTTCTGCCTCTGTAATCCTTTAGGAATCCTAACCATCTCTCTCAGTTTCAAGATTCTCCTATCTCGTATGGGAATTATGTTGGTTTTGGGTAGGGAACATAATGTAGGAGCATGCAGTCGCGTCGATGGAAAATCTGGGGGGTTCGGATATGGGAATATTGTATGCTTGTACACCTGCATTATGGGAGGAAACCTCTATCTTTTGGCCATGCACAATTAGAGTGGGGATTGCAGGGACCTGGGAATTGGGGAGAAGGAGGAGAAATGTCACTGACATGAAACCTGGCAGGGAATTGAGATTGACTGTGGCAGAATTGGAAGGAGGGTAGATGATAGTTGTGTTACAGGGCTCGGGGATGGTTGGCCACCTGTGTTGGGCTCCCATTTTTCTTGTTAGGCTGCAGCAAATGGAAATTTAAATGGGTTGGGTCGACGGCTGGAAGGTAGTTGGGCCTCTGTAACTGGGACTCAGGGGATAATGCATGCATGAGTGCTTCTCAGGGTAGGCTTCAATTCAGGCCTGGACCCACATGTGCAAGGCATGGATAGGGCCTCTCTACGTATCTCACCTACGACCATGAGGGGCATGCAACTTCAAGTGTTAGGGGGGGTGTGAAGTTGGGGGTATGGAGCGACACAATCTTACCACCCGTATACATGAATTTTACATTAAAAAAATGAAGATTAATTAGTTAATTGAATGTTTTGTATGCAAATAAGGTTCGCTACATGGTAAACCCACCCCAACACAAGGAACTTCCAGAACCAACCAAGTTACAATTCGTAAATTGGCTTATCCGCCTCGCATTACAAAGGGCTGAATCGGTGAGAACATGGCTCGACCAGCAAATACACGAGGCCGAGGTAAGAGGCCACGGGAGGCCAAGCATGACACAAAACATGGTTCTTTGGGTGGTCGATGGGGTTAGAAGTATTTTGAGTGTTTAATCAGTGAAGCGACAACCACCTATCGGGAGGGAACCAATGAAGAAATTAGAAAATTGTTATGTTAGGTCCCTATACTACTAGTGTAACCCCTTATAGTTATTAGTGAAATCCCCTTATTGTATTATTGTTCCCATATAGTCCCCATGTTTTTATTATTATGCCCCATAGAAGCCCATTATTGTTATTGTTGTGCCCTTACAATATTATTGTTATGTAGGCTTGAATTGTATTGGGACCCCTTAGACTCCTATATATAGAAAGGACGTCTTATCATTTGTATCGTCCAATAATTTTTAATTTGTGTAATGTAAAGGAGTTTCCCTCTCAAAGAGGTTGATTTTGAAGTTGTTGATCTATCTTTTCTTCTATTTTGTGAGTTGGTTGCATAAAATTTGGTATCAGAGCTTTGGATTCTAGGGTTTCGCTTCTCCAAACAGGCCATCGTGGAATTTTCACTATAAATTTTTCTCTATGGCGTTTAAGAAGCTAAAGCAAAACCCCATTTGATCTGAAATCATTCTAAACCTCAGGTCCAAATTTCGGATCTTGTCTAGCTATATTTTCAGAGATATGATCTGAGGAATTTAGGGGTTTTGCAAGCTCCAGAATTCCATCGCAAACAGGTCATCGTGGAATTTTCTCTATAATTATTTGTTTACGAAGGTTCAGACTCTAAAATTAAAACCCATTTGAGCCGAACGCTTGGTGAAGCTCGATCCTGAATTTCAGATCTTGTTTTTCTATATTTTCCAAGATATGATACAAGGAAGTTAGGATTTGTGCAGGCTTCTGAATTACATCCCAAACAGGTGACCTTGGTAAAATCATCATAGCTTTCTCTCTGAACATCGGATTGAAATTTAGTAAGAATTTGTATAAATATGACGGACTGTAGTGTTTTTTGCATCGATTTCAGATCCAAAATTTGAAATAGTTACACGTGGAAGGTCATACAAGTTCGCTCTACTCACCTAGTCTATAATCAGGTCATCGTAGGCGATTTGACATAACTCTTTATTGAAGAATCCAATATTGATCAGAATGATGGGATTAGAAAGAGGAATTAGAGAGATACCATAGGAAGAAATTGTAGAACTTGAAGATCTAAAATTACAGAGTTACAGTTGTTTAAATATCAAGCTCCTAAAAGCAAGAAAAATAATGACTCGAATCAAGAAAATAGAAACACCTAGTAAGCAGAATTCGATGGATGATTTGAAGAATGTGATCAAAGCTAAGATAAATAGTTTTATGTGTGGCATGGAAGCTAATATTGATGGTATGGAAGCATATTTGAAGATATCCATGGAAGCTTTGAAGAAAGACATGGAAGGTTTGAAGAAAGGTGGGACAATGTTGCTACAAGAAAGGCCTCCTAATGACGAAAAGGTAGTAGAGGAAATCATGATGAGAAAAAAATAAATGTTAATCATGATTTCATAGAATATAAAATTGGATTGAAGACCCACCATATTCCAAATATCGATATGAGCAAGTTTGATGGCAAGGATCCCATAACATGGATACTACAAATGGAGAAATGTTTTGATCTACATGATGTGCAATTGTTACAAAAGGTATGTATTACATCTTTATGTTTATAACCGAATCAATTTTTATGGTATAAAGGGATTTGTTTTCGTAAACCACTTGTCACCTAGTCAATTTTCATGGAGGAAATGATATCACATTATGAGGATACAAAGAGCAACACCTTCCAATTAATAAATCTCAAACAAAAGGGTTCAATAGCAGAGCACATTGAGGACTTCCAAAAATTGAATATAAGGGTAAAGGATATTCTAGATAAGCAGAGGATCGATGTCTTCATAGGGACTTTAAAGGATAACATTCAACATGAGGTTCATCTTTGGGTACTTGATTCCAGGGAAAATTTTAAGAACCCCCCATAAATTTATAAGTATAATAAATGGGCGAATCTCCATGGTATATGGGAAAAATGGAAGGCGATTTTATCAATAATATAATATGTATATATAATTTTTTGGCGAATCTCTCACAGGCATGGCGAATATTTTACTCAATTATAAAATCTTGTAAGATCTTGGTATTACCATGGGTTATTAAATGGAGTCTTAAATTACTATTAGTAATTTATAAAAATTAATAAAATTAATAGTTGATTTATTTTTTTATTTATTTTTTTTAACCAAGCTAAAATGTTTAACATACATTAAATTACAACATCCATTTTTACTTTGATCCACCAAGCCCTGAGATGAATCAAAGATTTTTTCACTCTATGCTAATTTGCATATCACGATATTTGATACCTCTCGGGGTTAGGTTTAATTCCCCCATTTAAATAGGCTACATTCCAGGTGAATACCATGGGTCAATACCATGTGCCATTTTGGTGAATACCATCCGTCAATACCATGTGCCATTTTTATTTTTATTAATACCAATATTAGGGTTAATAATGTTTTTTGCATGGTATTAATAACAATCTAGTCCATGGTATTTGTCCCATTGTATTTTTCCCATAGGTTTCACCTAAATATAACGCATTTTTTTGAGTGTTCCTAAATATAAGGTGACTTATGGAGTAAATATAAAAAAATGTTTTATTTGTTTACCATACCTCTTATTTGTTTATATTTGTATTATTTTACCATACCTCTTTTACAAATATGGTATTTGGCCCATAGGATTCACTTAAATAAAACCTCTTTCTTGAGCCTTCATAAATAAAACAAGGGTTATGGACTAAATATAAAAAGAGGTTTTATTTATTTACCATACGTCAAGTTTATTTATATTTTTATTTATTTACCATACCT
>APFE030550368.1:0-12207 GCA_000404065.3 Pinus taeda
TTTTTTACATTATTTTTTTATTTTTCATTTGTGAAAATAAATAAAATATTTTTTTCAAATATATAAAAAATACAATTTGTCATAAATATTATTATTTTTTAATTTTATACCAATAAGCCTCTTCTTATTGGAATGGCTATCTCTTCCACACTAGTTTTGATTAACAAATTAGATCGTGTGTGATGATGAAATTCATTATATTCTCAAGACATTTCATGATGGGCTTTATGGACTAAATTTTGTAGACAGGAGAATAGGTCATAATAATCTTGACCATGAAAACTTTAATGTACCACTAGACCTCCATTTAAAATATAACTTCCTCTAACCACTAATGATGTACTTGTAGAATTGAATCTCCTTGACTCAAGGAAAATATCGATAATAAATTTCTCTATGAACTTACTTCCATCTATGAAAATACAAATGAACTACATTTTTGACAGTTATATAAGTAGGTAGTTTAGGTACTGAGCATATCCAGTAGTCAATTATACAACTAAACTTTCTTCACTTACACAAATTCATACATAGATAACTTGTAATTGTTGATATTGAAGTACCAAATAACAACAAGATTCATCATATTCTAATAGATTCACATAAATAAATCAACAATATATTCTCTCAGTTCTGAACAATATCAAGAACTACTAATTCGAACTATGCCACTCTGTTCATTAATTGGTTATGCATCTCTCCATTTGAGACAAACGAATATAGGAAAATAATTAACAAATAATAAAACCAATTATAGTTTTCTCCCACTCCATATATACATTCATTATTGAAAATATGAAACCCATAAAAATAAAAATAATCATAGCATGAATTCACATATTTTAAGGAATGACTAATAGATTCTTTGGAGGAATAGCTAGTAAAAACAAAATAAGAATGATTTTCTTACAAGTAAGGAAGCGAAAGTAATCACCAAAACTCAAAATGGTGTGGGCAATGTGCACAGGACAAGAGGGAATTACGGATTCCAATTATCAAGTTATTCATACAAATATTACATATTGATATTGTGGGATCATTTCTAACATTTGGATGAAGCATTGAGAATGAGGATATAAGAAAAAAAAGTCCTTTCTTTCACTCGATTCCAATTTGACTTCTCTACAATTACTTGCAAGGGTACACACCAGTTGTGGCATCGAATGTATGCACAATTATGTAAAGTGGTAACCTTCGATGCAGACCTTTTTGATCCAGTTATCATCCATGGAACCTAACCAAAATATGTTTATGTTTCCAAATAAGAAGAGGTTTAGATTCAAGAACCAAAAAAAATAATATTCAAAGATTGAATTCCATTACAAAAAAATATTGGGTAAATCAAGTTTATTTTCCATCTACGTTTTTTGTTAATGTGTTTATGATGATGCATTCATTTTTTGCTCCTTATGCCTCCTACACCATATTCATCTTTGAAAATTATCCCGTGGACACAGGAAACAACAACTACATGACCATGCTTGTGAAGGTCAAGATGTGGTACAATGTCACTAACTTCACCAATAACTCTCCCACTGGTAGGTTTTGTAATGGTAGAATACAAAGACACCATGAGTTAAGTCAGTGATGGAATTCACAGGAATGGATGTTCCTATTCCAAAATCCAACCAAGCATTCCATAGTAACGAAAGTTCCAAGGAATGTGTTTGTGTCTTGTTATATTAGCCTCTATTTCATAGGTAAAGCACAACATCATTAGGCAATTGAGGTAGACAATCAGACCTTCAAAATTATGTTGAACTGATTAGGTAGAAGAAATCTCTAATCAGGATATTTCACACAAAAATCAATGGGGAACCTCGGGATGTAACTTAGTGCACTGTAAAATTAACATAAAGCAAATGTGATGCATAAAATCAATAGAAGCAGATGAATGTATAGATTAATCAAGAACCTTGGGTATAAAATTTTGTTTGACAACAGTTTCAATTATTTTGCATAGATCATAAAGAATTGTCCTTGTTTTCAAAACTACTGGAACGGATGAAGATTTGGATCAAGCTAGATAACCGTTTCAACTTTTCTTTTATTGTAGACATGCATGAATACCCTCATCTTTACAAGGATTTAGAACACTAATGTTCAATAGTTTGTAGATTCAATGGATAGATGGAGAATACCGACTGTACCAGCAGATGCATATATAAACACATAAGAATGGTCAGCTACAGGAAGTAAATGAAGCTTGCAAATCTAATTTATCAATGCAAAGATAAGATGACAATTATCTGGCATTAGACATAGAAGAAACATGAACAACCTGTTCAAGTGGAAGCTTAGAAAATAAGAGAAAATGGAAATGGAACATATAACAACAAAAGAAGATTATATTGCTGGAATGAAGATGAGAAGCTTGAGTAGCAAAGTATCCATAGTCTCCAGAAGTTGAACCCTTGTTACTCTGAATTTTCACATATTTATAGGCCCTTACAATGCTCTTGAGCTTTCTGAGGTTCGCGAGGTCTTAATATATTCCCTCTGTCTTTAACAACTTGATGCCCTGACTAGGCATGCATGGGCTCGGAGGTTTCTTCTCTAAAGCAGAGTAACCTCATTCTGGTACTTTGTTGTGCTGGCAGGGAGCTCGCTCATGCCAGAGATGCCCCTTGATCACTTTTGTTGGTTTTGGCTCTGTTGCATTGTTGATGCTCCATGATCGCTTTTGTTTTGGGCTGCGTCGTGCTATGGCCCTTTTTTTCCCTTTCTGGCCTCTGTCTCCCGACAACTGTTCCCTGGCCTCTGTTCTATGATGGAATGGGTCTACGAGCCTTTGTAATCCCTTTAAATCCTAACAATGATTGTTTTATGTTTTTTTCGTGTGTGTTGATGAAATTCATTATATTCTCAAGACATTTCATGATAGGCCTTATGGACTAAATTTTGTAGATAGGAGAATAGGTCATAATGTTCTTCACCATGAAAACATTAATGTACCACTAGACCTCCATTTAAAATATAACTTCCTCTAACCACTAATGATGTACTTGTAGAATTGAATCTCCTTGACTCAAGGAAAATATCGATAATAAATTTCTCTATGAACTTACTTCCATCTATGAAAATACAAATGAACTACATTTTTGACAGTTATATAAGTAGGTAGTTTAGGTAATGAGCATATCCAGTAGTCAATTATACAACTAAACTTTCTTCACTTACACAAATTCATACATAGATAACTTGTAATTGTTGATATTGAAGTACCAAATAACAACAAGATTCATCATATTCTAATAGATTCACATAAATAAATCAACAATATATTCTCTCAGTTCTAAACAATATCAAGAACTACTAATTTGAACTATGCCACTCTGTTCATTAATTGGTTATGCATCTCTCCATTTGAGACAAACGAATATAGGAAAATAATTAACAAATAATAAAACCAATTATAGTTTTCTCCCACTCCATATATACATTCATTATTGAAAATATGAAACCCATAAAAATAAAAATAATCATAGCATGACTTCACATATTTTAAGGAATGACTAATAGATTCTTTGGAGGAATAGCTAGTAAAAACAAAATAAGAATGATTTTCTTACAAGTAAGGAAGCGAAAGTAATCACCAAAACTCAAAATGGTGTGGGCAATGTGCACAAGACAAGAGGGAATTATGGATTCCAATTATCAAGTTATTCATACAAATATTACATATTGATATTGTGGGATCATTTCTAACATTTGGATGAAGCATTGAGAATGAGGATATAAGAAGAAAAAGTCCTTTCTTTCACTCGATTCCAATTTGACTTCTCTACAATTACTTGCAAGGGTACACACCTGTTGTGGCATCGAATGTATGCACAATTATGTAAAGTGGTAACCTTCGATGCAGACCTTTTTGATCCAGTTATCATCCATGGAACCTAACCAAAATATGTTTATGTTTCCAAATAAGAAGAGGTTTAGATTCAAGAACCAAAAAAAATAATATTCAAAGATTGAATTCCATTACAAAAAAATATTGGGTAAATCAAATTTATTTTCCATCTACGTTTTTTGTTAATGTGTTTATGATGATGCATTCATTTGTTGTTCCTTATGCCTCCTACACCATATTCATCTTTGAAAATTATCCCGTGGACACAGGAAACAACAACTACATGACCATGCTCGTGAAGGTCAAGATGTGGTACAATGTCACTAACTTCACCAATCACTTTCCCACTCGTAGGTTTTGTAATGGTAGAATACAAAGACACCATGAGTTAAGTCAGTGATGGAATTCACAGGAATGGATGTTCCCATTCCAAAATCCAACCAAGCATTCCATAGTAATGAAAGTTCCAAGGAATGTGTTTGTGTCTTGTTATATTAGCCTCTATTTCATAGGTAAAGCACAACATCGTTAGGCAATTGAGGTATACAATCAGACCATCAAAATTATGTTGAACTGATTAGGTAGAAGAAATCTCTAATCAGGATATTTCACACAAAAATCAATGGGGAACCTCGGGATGTAACTTAGTGCACTGGCAAATTAACATAAAGGAAATGTGATGCATAAAATAAATAGAAGCAGATGAATGTATAGATTAATCAAGAACCTTGGGTATAAAATTTTGTTTGACAACAGTTTCAATTATTTTGCATAGAGCTTAAAGAATTGTCCTTGTTTTCAGAACTACTGGAACGGATGAAGATTTGGATCAAGCTAGATAACCGTTTCAACTTTTCTTTTATTGTAGACATGCATGTATACCCTCAGCTTTACAAGGCTTTAGACCACTAATGTTTAATAGTTTTTAGATTCAATGGATAGATGGAGAATACCGACTGTACCAGCAGATGCATATATAAACACATAAGAATGGCCAGCTACAGGAAGTAAATGAAGCTTGCAAATCTAATTTATCAATGCAAAGATAAGATGACAATTATCTGGTATTAGACACAGAAGAAACATGAACAACCTGTTCAAGTGCAAGCTTAGAAAATAAGAGAAAATGGAAATGGAACATATAACAAGAAAAGAAGATTATATTGCTAGAATGAAGATGAGAATCTTGAGTAGCAAAGTATCCATAGTCTCCAGAAGTTGAACCCTTGTTACTCTGAATTTTCACATATTTATAGGCCCTTACAATGCTCTCGAGCTTTCTGAGGTTCGCGAGGTCTTAATCTATTCCCTCTGTCTTTAACAACTTGATGCCCTGACTAGGCATGCATGGGCTCGGAGGTTTCTTCTCTAAAGCAGAGTAACCTCATTCTGGTACTTTGTTGTGCTGGTAGGGAGCTCGTTCATGCCAGAGATGCCCCTTGATCACTTTTGTTGGTTTTGGCTCTGTTGCATTGTTGATGCTCCATGATCGCTTTTGTTTCGGGCTGCGTCGTGCTATGGCCCTTTTTTTCCCTTTCTGGCCTCTGTCTCCTGGTAACTGTTCCCTGGCCTCTGTTCTATGATGGAATGGGTCTACGAGCCTTTGTAATCCCTTTAAATCCTAACAATGATTGTTTTATGTTTTATACAAAAAATTCTACAACACTGCAAACTCCCACTAAGATCTATTTATTTCAGAGTTAAAAATTCCTTGGACTCTATCTATTCCTATATCAGGTCCATCCTTATCGCTATCGCAAATCGCAAGTGGCTTGTTCCCTTGCTTCCCCTTTGTATTTTAGAAATACATAAAAAACTACGAAAATGCATTGAAAATGGCTTTTCTGGGACCTCAAATATTATGAAATAATATTTAGAATACCGTCAGGTCTGGTTCATTGTGTAGCACACATATATGTGTAAAGGCCCCTCTCCCTGGTGTTGCTCTGATGCGATATAGTGATATTATCTGATCACAATCGCATATCATGCCCCAAGCCATTGATAGCGCTATTCGTTAATCTCTGAATAGTGATTGTGTGATGCGATGTGGGTCGTTGATCTACGTTCTTGATCGACGGTCCATGTTGCATCATTGATCATTTTCGCAAGTTCCATACAATATGTGTCGATATCCACCAATTGACTTCGTCTATTGTGACCCGTCGATCAAATCTAGACCATTGATCGACCAAATCTAACAGTTTCTATGTGTATCAATGTTTATGCCTCTAATACTTGGTTTTTCGTTGTTTCCTATGGTTTTCTACCTCCTGACAGTGCTTTTCTACCATTCCGAGGACTCTTGGCATGCGATTATTTTGAACTTTGAGTGATCCTTAAGAAAATTTTGAAGACTTCTGGAGTGTTTTGGATTCATTTTTGGGTCATTTGGCAACAAGGCTAACATTGGCTTCTTTTGGGGATGAAAGCCTCCCTGTGAGGTTTCAAGAACTACAGAGCAATGCCTTTATTATAAAACGAAAATCAAATCTATCTCCTAGTGTTCCATTGGGCATCGAGCCTATATTGTATAGAAAAAATAAAAACTGAAAAACATATTTACAATATCAAGGCTTTAAAGCCTTAAATGAAATCAAGTTTCAAGAATCGCCCATTGACCAGGCCGCCAAAGACATCTTCTCCTTCCAGACGGTGTAGAATAAAGGTATTGTTCTACTGAATTTGGGAGATGACAAATGGACCTGTCCATAAGGAGTCAAACTTACCATGATTACCTTTTTTTTCCTTCATCACATCCCATTTGAGAAACCAGTCACCAACTTGGAAATTATCCATTTCTGTTTTCCTGTCAAAGGTTTCTTTGATTTTCTTCTATGAAATTTTGACTTTTTAACCAGATGCTCTCTAATCTGTTGTAATTCAACCAGGTTATTCATTCTCCTTACCATGTCATTCATTTCATCCTATTCTTCTTGAAAAAATTTGGCCATAGGGAGAATAAGCTAGATATGAAAAACAACATTGTTGCCATAAACCAGCTTAAATGAAGAATTTCCTATGGACTTCTTGTTGATAACTTTGCCAGCCCACAGTGCAAACTTCAACTTGGAATCCCATCTCTTTTTGTTGTTCTCCTACTGTTTTTTGACTATCCTTACAAGACTCTTGTTAGATGATTCTTCCAGGCCATTACCTTGAGGATAATATGAGGTATAATGCACCAATTGAATTCCCATGGATTCACACATGTCCACCTAATCATCTGCCTTGAAAGTTGTTGCATTATCAATGACTAGTTTGGTTGGGCACCCAAATCTAGTGAAAATGTTCTCATTCAAGAAATTTATGACAACTTGATGATTAGCATTCTTAGTGGGTATAACATCGATACATTTGGTAAAATAATCAGTGGCTACCAAGATCCATTTGTGTTGGCATGGACAACAGTTCTTTAAACATGAGTTTCCTTGGCATTATTCATATTCAACCTCAGGTTATATCTGTGTTGATCTTCATTTTGTAGAACAGCTCCACCATCCCACTTTTGGTTGATCTGGTCATTGAATAATGACTTTTCCTAGGAAGCTAAGGTCAAAAAGGAGGCACTGCCTTTGTCTTCCATACAATGGATCTCATCATCTTCATCAAACTACTCTTCGTCCACGACTACGTTCTGGAAAGGGGTCTTCACCCTTTTGTCTTCATTCGCATCTTTGCTTCTTTGCAGAATCTGCAACTGCTCATTAGCTCTTCTATATGGATTTGGATTTGGATTTGTAGGAGTAAAGGTATTATGAACTCTTCCTTTCCTAGGGTGCTGCTCAACCTTTAACTTGGAGATTTCAGAGGCTAATGACTCTATCATCTTAGTCATTTTATCTATCTTAGGGTTTAAAGATGATGAAGACTTGCCCCTTTGTCTTCTTCTATCAACATTTCGCTTGAGCTTATCTGTAGCCATGATGTTTGATTCTACTTCCAAGCTGCATCTTGCATATCAGCCAAGGTAGCACATTGCCTCTCCCTCAATAGTAGACCGAAGTCAAATCAAAAGCACTGGCATAGGTGAGTTTAGTAGAGGTAGTGGTGGGTTTTACTTCAGCTGGTATATTGTTGTACATGTGGTTAAACCTCTTATTAAAATCAGAAAGCAACTTACCATTTTCCCTCTTTATGTTGCCAAACTCGGTGTGGTAGTAGAGTAGATCCTTCTTATACCCCCAATGATTTAGGAATGCATCATCTAAAGCCTCAATATCTGCTATAGATCTTGGGGTCAGTTCTTTGAACCATTTTCTAGGCTCTCCATCTAGGCTTTGGATAAAGACTCTCATCCACACATCATCTTCACTAATGTCCAATTTATCAACATAGCTATAGAATGATTCAAGATGATTCTCATCTATAACAACTTAAGTCCCAGTGAACTTGGGCCTATACTTCTGCTATTTTGTAGTAGGCATGGAACTCAAAGGAGTGGGCACTACTAGAGTTCCATACCTAGCAGCTATGATTCTTTCCATTTTTGTAGGTTCTTGTGGTCCTGCCATAGCTGTGGTGGCTATAAGGGTACTGGCAGTCTGAATGATAGAGGGCTGAGGAGTGACTGATAAGACTAAGGGAGTATGATGGGTATAAGGTAGGGTTTCCTTTGGGCATACAACAAAAGGAGAACCTAAAGAATAAGGAGCTTTATGAATCTCTCATATTTTCTCTTCACTACTAGTATTAGATGCTATACTCTCAACATGTATTTGTTCTATTACAGTATTTTCTTGAAGAGATATAGAATATTGTTTAGATTTACTTGAACATGATGCTCCTTTCTGGAATACTTTTCTTTCTTTGATGATTTTCTTAGGATCAAATACTTGGTCAGCTTGTGGCTTCTGAGGATTTCTCCGAGTATGCCTCACAAACTGAGCCAAAACTATGAAGTGGAGTCACCAAGAGGTTTGTCCTCTAGTAGAGTTGCTAGATAGATGATTACAATCGAAAAAGTGCCCAGACTTTGTCTATCATCAAAACTGGATCTGTGTCGTCTCCCAGGGAAGCTCAGCTTCAGTTTCCTCTCCCCAGCAACGATGCTAATTATGTTATCACTCCAAGAAACTCTCCTAGGTTGCAACTCAGAGATGCCTCGTAACATATAATCTTCAATATTGTTCTCGAAACTATTGGAATGGATGAAGGTTTGGATCAAGCCAGATAACCATTTCAGCTCTGTTTTTACTCATGACATGCATGAGCACGCTCAACTTTATAAGGCTTTAGACCACTAATGCTCAATAGTTTGTAGATTCAATGGATAGATGGAGAATACCGACTGTACCAATAGATGCACATATAAACACATATGAATGGCCAGCTACAGGAAGTAAATGAAGCTTGCAAATCTAATTTATCAATGAAGAGATAAGATGACAGTTATTTGGCATTAGACACAGAAGAAACATGAAAAACCTATTCAAGTGCAAGTTTAGAACATAAGAGAAAATGGAAATTGAACATATAAAAACAAAATAAGCTTATATTGCTAGAATAAAGATGAGAAGCTTGAGTAGCAAAGTATCCACAGTCTCCAGAAGTTGAACCCTTGTTACTCTGAATTTTCACATATTTATAGGCCCTTTTACAATGTTCTCGAGCATTAATGCCCTAACTAGGTACGCATGGGCTTGGAGGTTTATTCTCTAACAAAAGAGTAACCTCATTGTGGTACTT
Source organism: Pinus taeda (assembly GCA_000404065.3). Classification (NCBI taxonomy): domain Eukaryota; kingdom Viridiplantae; phylum Streptophyta; class Pinopsida; order Pinales; family Pinaceae; genus Pinus; species Pinus taeda. The sequence goes on from APFE030550368.1 coordinate 9,539, forward strand.
TGCTATGCTGGCAGGGAGCTCGTTCATGCCAGAGATGCCCCCCGATCGCTTTTTTTGGTTTTGGTTGTGTTGCACTGTTGATGCTCCATGATCGCTTATATTTCGGGCTGCATTGTGTTGTGGCCCTTTTTTTCACTTTTCGGCCTCTGTCTCTAGGCAACTGATCCGCGACCTCTGTTTTGTGATGGAATGGGTCTTCGGGCCTTTGTAATCCCTTTAAATACTAACAATGATTGTTTTCTAGTTTATACAGAAAACGTTGCAACACTATAGACTCCTGCCAAGCTCTGTTTATTTCGAACTTAAAAGTCCTTGAACTCTGTCCATTCCTCTATTAGGTCCATACTTATCGCTATCACAAATTGCAAGTGGCTTGTTGCCTTTCTTCCCCTTTGTATTTTATAAATACGTAAAAAAATGCGAAAATGCATTGAAAATGGCTTTTCTGCAGACCTCAAATATTACGAAATAATATTTAGAATACCGTCAGGTCAGGTTCATCGGGTCGCACACATATATGTGTAAAGGCCCCACTCCAAACTATCCTCATGATAGCCTGTTTCATTTTTTAATGAGGTTGATACAGGAAAAACTATCCTCCCCCCGAACTTCATCATAATGAACCGAAAGGTGGGGTCTCCAAGAGTGGCGCTCCCGATGGAAGGTCAATGTCTTGGAAGTCAGGACCCAATGCCCCCAAAACACTATGCACGATAGCGGCATGGCTGGATATAGGCACGGGAGAGGTAGCCACGTAGTTGATCTTGGGTGAGACAGATTCAGCTAGTGGATGAGAACCAGGAGGTGAGGACACCTGCGCAGGAGGCATCGGGGGACTAACGAAGGACAATTGATCGATAGTCACAATCCTTCCATCGTTTGGAAAGCAAACCACACGGAAAAGCGAGGAGACAACGGCCCCCATAGCATAAACATAGTCACGACCAAGGAGAAGACTGAAGCCTAAAGCTCCTTGAGTAACTAACACGTCTATATAGATGGTTATACCTCCCAAAGTAATAGGGAACTTCGGGAGGACTCCTAGAGATGGACATGCTCCTCCGTCGAAAGCCAACATATTCCGCGTGACAGTCCTGAGCTGCGGGGAACCTAGAGCTTACCAAGTAGTGTACGACATAAGACTGACCGACGCGCCTTCATCTAGAACAGTGCCAGGTACTGCCTTATCACGGGCGGGTACTATAATCTGGAAAGGCACCTGGGATGGAAGACGGAAAGCGGTCAGGTGACTCCAATCAAAGGATATGGCCAAAAGACTTGGTGCGGGAATTGTATGATCGCCCCCTTGGGCTAAAGGAACCGAAGAAGGACCTTCTGAATCAGCTGGGATAAGAGGGTCGTTTTCGGATGTAGGAGAATCTGAGGATATGAGAAGAACATGTTCATGACGTTCTTCCAGAATAGGGTGGTCGAGGGGTGGTGAGCCCGAGTCGACACTCTCTCTGACCAATGGTTGGTCTGAAACAAGCTGGGCAGAGCCAGGTTCACGAAGAAGGGGCTCGACAAGAGAGGAGTGTAAACCAATCTTGTGGTCAGCAGGAGGATGATTTGCAGCGGCAGAAAGACGTTGATATCCAACGGGGAGTTGGGGTGAGGGAGTCGCAAGACTTTCCAAGATGGCGGAGGCTTTATCCATGAACGGACAAAGGTGAAGGGGATGATTGCCTTCACAAAGTCTGTAGGGGATTCAAATCTTCCCTTTTCCCTTACCTTTTCCAACGGAAGAGGTAGCATCAGCGGGGCGGGCCCGATTGCGGGACCATACTTCTAAGACCCTGGGAATGCCAGGACAATCACGAAGAAGATGCTTCTCCTTGCATAATCGACAAGGAAACTTAATCTTCCGTGGAGGAGTGGGAAGGAATCCGACTTCTGGTGTCCGTGATGGAGCAACAGTTGTGCTTGTAGTCGCTAGTGTGTTTGGAGCCTCTCCCTTGGCAGACTTCTTCTTCTTAGTCTTCTTCTTCTTCTTCTTAGCCACCTGGTTACTCGAATCGAGACTTTCACCAGGCGAAGTACAAGAAGGAGACGTAGAAGTAGGCGTCAAAGGGGAGGGGTCCACCTTGGGTTCAACATAAGGTTGTACAGGTGGAGGGATTGATGAAATATCAGCGGACACAATAGGGACCACAGAGTTTGAAAATAACCAAACAGGCAACCCGACAGTTAACCCTGGAAGGGATAATGTCGCCATATAAAGAGCACCAGCATTCCCAGGAGAAGGTAAGTGACCAAGATTTCTGTCAGGAGGGGAACTTGGGTTGGTGAACCCTGGAAAAGTTGCCATAGCAAAACGAAATCCTACTCAAGCTAACACACACAAAATCTAACCAGGTAATGTGATCGTGGCCAAATAAATTTTAAGACACTTGACTTGACATTTTCATTTTTAAAGAGTCGAGAAAAGGACGAAAATATGACTCTAGTCTCCTTCGATTATTTAATGAGCACGAAGTGACAAGCTGCTCACTTACACCTTTTCTTTTAGAGAGTCTGAAAAGGATCAAAAGTGACTACTTTGGGGAACTAGGTAAAAGGTTTGCCAAACAATCCGTAAAACTGCTATATACACCTTGGCGATCAGATGAACACCAAGGACTTCACGTACTGCAGTCAATCTTCCCGAATGTTGTGTTCAGTGCATTACG